>NW_021025240.1:85450-141046 GCF_004153795.1 Camellia sinensis
TGTATCATCTAAATTCCAAGGAAATGTTTTACTTTACGTTTTGTCACATTTGGTTTTCCATTTGATATATATGATCACTATAAATGGAAATGTAAGAGGAATAGACTAAACTGATATGCAATGTTGTAGTGAAATAAGATTTCAATTTATTAATTTAACTGTATATATAGCTCTTGACAGAGTGGAAAGCAAAAAATGAAACCAACACAAGACTTAGTTTGGTTTGATTTTCTTTTTAACAAGTTTTTCACTTTTTATATTTTTTCCAAGAAGGGATAAAGGAGTTAATCCACTTGTACTGTCAGCATGTAATCCAGTATGAATATCACAAATTTGAGTTGATGGTGGTTATTTTTTGAAGTTTGTGATCACAATACAGTTTTAGTTACACTTTTTTATCAAATCATGATCATCCTCTTTTACTTTTATGTAACAGATAATCAATATTAAATTTGTAATAATTAATTAAATCGTTACCCTTTCTTGACTTCTTGATTATCACTTACTCGTTTATTTTCGTATCACCCGATCTCAAATTTTCTCTTTGCTTGTCTATTTTAATACTTTTTGTTGTTGAATCATTTAAGAAAGGTGACACCTCTTTCATTATTTCTAACCCTTGATCTTCATGACAATGGTTCTTATTAAAAAACACATAATTCATAATTTGGTCTGGGTGAAATATCCTTGAAAATACTTGCTCTTTTGGTGTGTTAAATATTAACTCAGTCTCATTGATAAGAAATAATGTCTGCAAAGAGATATAAATGAATGGGTACTATTATTATAGTCTAAAAATTATATTTATTTTCAAATTTAGTGATATCACAATCAATTAAAATATTTAAAATAATTTTTTCTTATATCTTTTTAATTATTAGTTAATTATCTATCTTACAGATTACTAATTTAAAAAATAAGTCTACAAAGTGACTTATATATTGTTTTTAAAATTATTTAACGATTTTGAAATATACTCGTCAAAGAGGCAAAGGTAAAAAAGATCAATTAAATGTATGTTAGCTGCAGAATGTTGTAGATTGTCACTGATGTGTCTGTTTCGATGCCAATGAGGCAAAGCAAAACCAACTACTTGTGGTAACTATTTTGGATGGGCAAACTTGGTCCTAATGAGGTATATGAAAATGAGCAAACTTGGTCCTAATGACAAGGGTAATGCTGGATAATTAATTCAATGAAGCACTTATTAATTATAATTTCAATTTTTTTCTTATTAATTAACCCGCTTTAGTTTAGTCTGTTATCATAGTCTGTTGGCATATGTCCAGTCTTGCTTCTCTTGAATTCACACACATTGGCAAGACTATTGACTGTTTCTTAGCAGGTATTTGGTGCTCCAAGGACAACAATGTTCATATTAGGAATGATTCTTTATTCATAGGCATTTTCTTTGCTGGCACCAGACGAGGCAAAAGGTATAGTTGTGGGTCATGGATATAGTTGTGGATCATGATTCTGTATTCATAGGCATTTCTTTTCATTAGAGCTATTAGAACTCTAATATTTAGAGCTCTAAAGCATTTATATCGTCTCCCTCTCATCTTTCTTAACAACCATAGATCATAAATTGTTGCACAAAAATAACAGAAAATAAAAAAAAATTTAATTTTTAGTGGACACCCTATTTTTTTTATTTTTTTCGTAAATTTTTTTTCGTTACACTTGATTAACTATCATATATAGAGTTAATTATAATCACATATTAGTATTCTTCTCACAATTCTTTTATGATGGACCCTCTGCATGTGAGTTCCTACAAAAAAAATTTGTGTATTCTACAATCCAGACAGGTAGGAACCTTTTAAGTCTAACCTTCGCACTCCATCAGACATGAAAAAATTTCCCAGGTATATTACAATAAGAGTTTATTACACTATTTTTGGACTACATTGAATTCCATTATTATTATTATTATATTATTATTATTTATATTATTATTATTTTTTGTGAGCAGGGAAAGCTTTGGTTTCTCCAATTGAGAGATATGCAGTTGTTCCTGATGATAACGTAAGTGTTCTTTCCACAGTCTTCATTGTCTTCATTACTGGTGTTTAAATAGTTGGTTTCTCCAAAAGATTATAATTTGCAACTGTTATCTATTTATTTGTAGGTCAAAAGGATAAATTTTGCCGAGGGGAAGATCTGATTCTAGAAGTAAGGAATTTGGAGCTTGATTTTTGAAATAGGCTCAAAATTGAGATCTTATTGGAAATTTTTTAATTTTTGTAAGAGCATTTAAATATTCAATGTACTGATTGGTGAATTTTAGATTTTATTTTTTATATTATTTTTTTTTTTTAAGATTTGGGTGAATTTTATAATTTAAATGCTTTTATGAACATGTACAGTTTAATTGTTCCTTTGTAAAATATTGAATTTGATGTTTGATCAATTTAAATTTTTATTTTTATTTTCTGTTATGATGTTTTTGAATAGAATGTAAATAATCAGCTCTTAGAGAGAGACGGCACCACCGTCGGAAAAAATAAAAATTTAATATTTTTATTAATTTTGTTACAGGTTTTATTTTTTGCGACGACATTATACTGTCGCAAAAAATAGAAATTTTATTATTTAAAATAGAAATATTATTATTTTTTAATATTTTTTTGCGACGGCATTACAGTCGCAAAAAATAGAAAATTTCATATTTTTTATATTTTCTGCGACGGCACCACACCGTCGCAAAAGTAGTGTTTTTTTTAAAAAAAAGACTATTAGCGACGGTATTTTTTGCCGTCTCAAATAACATTTTTAGCGACGGTAAAATAGAGCCGTCGCAAAAAAGTCAAGAAATTTTAAACGTTATTAGCGACTGTACGGTGCCGTCGCAAAAAGGCAAAAAATGCCGTCGCAAAACATTAGCGACGGTATTTACCGTCGCAAAAACTCTTTTGCAACCCCTGCAGTTGCGACCCTCTCTTGCCGTCGCAAAAAGTCATTTTGCCGTCGCAAAAAGTATTAGCGACGGCATTAGGAATATTAGCGACGGTATTTTACCGTCGCAAAAAGTCAATTTTTTTGTAGTGCCTACACTTGTTCAAATACTACTCTTCATCACATGTTAGTGGGCATGAGTGGTGCAAGAATTAATAAATAGTGGCATATATGTCTGAAATTTAATCTTTGCATATTCTGCAACTATGTTTAGGTGATTCGGAGTTAGACCGATAAGTCTCTACTTGAACTTTTAAATGAGGCTTTTTCTACGGGTGTAAAACTTTCAAGTTCATATTATCAAACTCAGAAGGTTACTATAGATTTGGGTTGCACATATGAGACTTTTGATGCTTGCCCCCATAGTTGTATGTTGTTCAAAAAAGAGGATATAAAGCTTGATGAATGTGTTATATGCAATAGTTTTAGATGGAAACAAAATGGTAGTGTTGGAAATGATGAAAGGGAATCTGGTAAACGGGAATATGAAAGTACATTAACACATTATACTAACCTATTTCTCTACTTTTAATAAATTTTTCAGCTTATTATGAATTAGGTTGCCTATTTCTATGATAGTCGTTGTTATGGAATTAGTATTTTAAATCAGTTCTTTTTGGGTGTATGTATGGCCTCAGCATTATTCAGTAGTTTTTTGTTGTTGAAAAATTTGTGATTTACTTGTAGTAGCTGGTATTTTGTAAGTAGAGTAACTTTTTTTGGGCAAACTTAACGTGCGAGGTTTGAGAGCAGATGGTGATGACGGTATGTCAACTGAAATTTCAGTAAACTTGGATCATGTTTATTTCCAGCATTTTCTCCTTCCTAAAATCCATGGTGGTGATGACAAAATATTTGATGTTCACAAAGAATCTTTATGTAGATGCCAAGGCAGGATTTACTGTGGATTCTAAATTACTTAATTCTTTATTGTAATTGTTAGAATTTGAGTAGACTATGTAGCTCATTTCCTATTTTATACCACATAACTGATGAATTAAAATATTTTTTTGGTTTATTTGAGCAGAGTGGGATAGAACATCACTTGGAAAGTCAATTACATATTTCAGATCATGTTTCTTGTAGTCTTTACTAAGGTCATGCAAGGTATGTCTCATTTTTATTGGCCTAGTTTATTTGTTTTCATTTTTATGCAACTTAAATTTATCTATGCCAACAATATTCTTTAATTAGTGTTTTCCTTGCAAATACATGCCATTTCAACTCAATTGGCTTTAATGTTAACTCCTTGAAATCAGATATGTGGATCCATCTTCATAGTTGGTATGGGTCTTGATTTCTGACCACACTGCCAAACAGGTACTCAACAGGAGAGCACATGCATAATAGATCGTGCCCAAACAACCTATCACAGAAAGATAAGAATTCCGGCGGTGGTTCGTCCACCCGAGGGCACTCCGACGATCAAGTTAGTACTCAGTTATCTCTCAAAAATAGTTAACAGTGCTTAACTCACTTAGTCAGAATACAAAAAGCGTACCTTAGACTCACGAGGATGCCTTACTTTTATAGCCAACACTAACCTGATCCCTGTAGAAGCCTAGCTTCAATGGACTCTGGCTCAATACTCATTTTGGACTTTCAGCCAGATAGAGAAAAACTCCCTAAAAGCTTTATCTTTATCCAAACTGAGATCTTTCTCCATTCTAGGACTCTTGTCCCTTATCCGTTCATCCCAGATTTCGGTATCTCCGTAGATAACCTCGGCCTAGCCGAGATCACCTTGGCGCCATGACCAAGACACGTAGCACCTCGACTGGCACTTCGGTGCCACCTTGGCCACGTGTTGTCATTCACAAAAATAGGCCCCTCACAACTGCTCCTTAGGTTCTATTATCTCGACATCTTGAGGTGATGGAACCTATATCGTTTGTCCATATATCACATCGGCTAAGACTTACTCTGTCCTTCATGACCGAAATCATCATGCGTCGGCTTCACACGACCAAGACTCTGCAGTCTATTTTACCAATGACCAAAAACCAAGAAGCGAGTTCTTTAAGTTCCTTAACCAAGATTGTCCTTATAGCCGAGGTTCTCACTCCATTAAATCAAGAACTCCAAGAGTTCTATCAGCGCATGAACTGTCAAGCATGGTTTCTCAACCGTTTTCGCCACGCGTCTTTTTCTCATTGATCCGTACCTGACACGCGCCATCAGGTCGTGTCGCTTCTGCGCGCGCCTCCTAACAGACACGTCGTCCAAGGTACATTTATTACGATTTTACCGCCTTTTCGTGTTTTAACAAAAGCACTTTCTTTCTCCATCTCTTCACTTTTGCATTCTTTGTTTTCCCTCTGAGTTCAAGTTTTTTCTCTTTTTAAACAAGAAACCTCTATTTTCGTTCTTTCAAAGCTTTTTGCAACTGTTTCCGTTCTTCCCCCCCGGTGAAGCATTCACCGTTCTGCTCCATTCACCATCATCGTCTGACTTCGGCGTACCTCATACCGGTGTCATTCTCTTCGGTAAGTCACTATTTTCCCTCTTTTCAGTTTCAAACTCTGTTGCGTTTGTTTGTTTATTGCCATTGTGAATCTATTCATGTTCTTCAATCTTTACCATCATTTGCATGTCGAACATGTTTGTTTGCGATTTCGTGTTTGTCCAACTCGTATTTGGGTCTACATATGCACACACATACCACTCATACACTTGTTAATTTGCCACTGTCCTTGGCTTTGCACATCTGCCCGCTCGAGCGCAGGTTTCCCCGCTCGAGCGTACAGGCAAACAAAGGTACACGCTCGAGCGTAAACTTTGCCGCTCGAGCGTACTGTAAAAGTACTGGATGGGTGAAATCCCCGCTCGACGGCCGCTCGAGCTTGAGACATGACTCCGCTCGAGCGCCCAATCCTCCGCTCGAGCGGACTGTAAAACAGTGCAAGATGCTGGAAGCTCGATTTTACCGCTCGAGCGGCACTTCCTCCCGCTCGAGCGAACGACTGAAATCTGAAAATCCCAGATTCGAGCTCCAGGTTCAAAACCAAGCTCAAAAGCATCAAAACCAATCCTCTTGGGCCCATTTTCTGGAAAACATTTATAAACACATAGAATAACATGTTTCAAAGCTCAATTTTAATTAATCAAAGCCCAAGGGTGTTTAATTCAAACTCAATTTAAACCATTTTTCAAGCACAAGATGAACATGCAAACATGCATGAATTCAAACCATTTCAAAGATTCGATTTGATGCTCTAAAGAGCCAATTCTTTTCAAAACATGATGAAATCATGGACTACACTCAAGACATGAACATGCATGTAACATTTTGCCATGAAAACAACTCAAAATCCAACAATACTACCATGCATGCGAAGATTGGGCTTCAATTCACCATTAATGAACCAATTCATGACTTAGCTCTACAATTGGACATGAACCATGCATGAATCAACTTAAACACAAGTCAAAAGGATGAAATTCATACCTAGGTTCCTTGAATGCAAGTCTAGAGGTTCAAATTAACAATCCACACTTCAATCTTCAAGCAATTCTCCCAATGAACTCAAGATCCACTCAATTCTCTCTCACTCTCTATCTTGGTCGGTTGAGTCTAAAGAATGAGCTGATGGAATGTGTATGAATGAGTGTAATGAGGCTCAAAGATGATTCAAGTAGTGGGCCACTTAAGTGGCATTAAGGTAATTAAGCCTAACTCTTTAATTAGCTTATTTTAATCTAATCTAATCATACCTAATCAATTTTCAAATAAATATACCATAAAATTACATTAATTATGACGCTCATAAAACATCAATCGGTTACTAATTCGGCCGCCGATAAGGCCTTCAATTAAACGCTCAAACATGAACAGATAAAATAAACAATCAACAGATAGAATGCAATTCAAACAGATGTATTCATTCAATTCAGTTTCAATTTCGGTCAGTCAGTTCAGTACTTTAATCAGTTCAACTATCAGTCATAATCAGTCTCGGTTAACAGTAATTAGCAGTTAATCAGTCATTAATCGGTAAACAGTATGAGGGTTGTTACATGTCCCTTATCCGTTCATCCCAGATTTCGGTATCTCCGTAGATAACCTCGGCCTAGCCGGGATCACCTTGGCGCCATGACCAAGACACGTAGCACCTCGGCTGGCACTTCGGTGCCACCTTGGCCACGTGTTGTCATTCACAAAAATAGGCCCCTCACAACTGCTCCTTAGGTTCTATTATCTCGACATCTTGAGGTGATGGAACCTATATCGTTTGTCCATATATCACATCGGCTAAGACTTACTCTGTCCTTCATGACCGAAATCATCATGCGTCGGCTTCACACGACCAAGACTCTGTAGTCTATTTTACCAATGACCAAAAACCAAGAAGCGAGTTCTTTAAGTTCCTTAACCAAGATTGTCCTTATAGCCGAGGTTCTCACTCCATTAAATCAAGAACTCCAAGAGTTCTATCAGCGCATGAACTGTCAAGCATGGTTTCTCAACCGTTTTCGCCACGCGTCTTTTTCTCATTGATCCGTACCTGACACGCGCCATCAGGTCGTGTCGCTTCTGCGCGCGCCTCCTAACAGACACGTCGTCCAAGGTACATTTATTACGATTTTACCGCCTTTTCGTGTTTTAACAAAAGCACTTTCTTTCTCCATCTCTTCACTTTTGCATTCTTTGTTTTCCCTCTGAGTTCAAGTTTTTTCTCTTTTTAAACAAGAAACCTCTATTTTCGTTCTTTCAAAGCTTTTTGCAACTGTTTCCGTTCTTCCCCCCCCGGTGAAGCATTCACCGTTCTGCTCCATTCACCATCATCGTCTGACTTCGGCGTACCTCATACCGGTGTCATTCTCTTCGGTAAGTCACTATTTTCCCTCTTTTCAGTTTCAAACTCTGTTGCGTTTGTTTATTGCCATTGTAAATCCATTCATGTTCTTCAATCTTTTCTTGTGTTTTAAATTTCATCATTCACGTGTTAAGCATGTTTGTTTGCGATTTCATGTTTGTCCAACTCATATTTGGGTCTGTGTTTGTCCAACTCGTATTTGGGTCTACATATGCACACACATACCACTCATACACTTGTTAATTTGCCACTGTCCTTGGCTTTGCACATTTGCACACACTTTATTTAATGTTCTTGAATTTCTATTTGTTTTCTTGGGTCTGAACCATTGTTCTTTTCTGTTTTTCCTGCTTTATTTCTAGATTCTTGCCTTTGATTCCTGTATCTACGTAGATTTAGGTTTGGGTTTTGATATAGAACTCTGTTCGTTAGGAAAACCGAACCAAAAACCCCCTTAGATCCTCAGAAACCTTTACTCCAGTGCTCTCTAAGGTTTAATCAAGGACTTTAAACCCACACCAAACATCCTTCTCTGAAATTTTGCTTTAATCTTCACAAGCCGACATCATGGGTATGTTCAGGTGGAGAGTCGACACCTCTTCCAAGCTAGAGTACTTTAGGACAGAGTTCTCCATCCCAGCCGATGTTCACCTTAGAGGAGGACTCCATCATGCCTGATGAGGACTCTATTCCTTTCCCTGTAGTGGCCTTCAGAGTGTGGACTTAGGTTCCCTCTCAACATCCTTTTCCAACTAGTCCTTCATTATTACAAACTCAACCTAATGCAGCTGGCTATTAACTGTTACAGAGTCATTAACGGTATTATTGCCCTAGCTAGCCGAGAAAACACTAGGATAACACTAGTCGACATCCAGTACTGTTATACCATGTGTGGCTTGAAATCCAAAAAAGGCTACGCTACGTCTATTACCTCAAGTTGAGATCCACTGAATACAAACTTATAGCCGACCTCCCAAACTCCAACAAAGGTGCTGGAAATGATTATTTTATCGTATCGGGCAACTAAGAGTTCCCACCTGATGATGACCTCCACCTCTATCCTTTGAGCCGAATAGTATTCAAAGAGGGTAATGGTAAGAACCAAGTGTTACTTTACTTGTTTTTAAGTCTTTATTACTTTGTTCCCTTTATATGTTCTAATGTTTGTTTTTTGTACTTGCAGCTCTTCCTCAGCTACCAAAAGACTTCTGCAAAACCTTCTACCCCAGTAAGGACTTTAAGAAGTTGCTGGGCTTGCCAGTTGATCAGCGCAAGGCCCTTCTGCTGCTTAACTACATTCCAATCTACAAATCCGCCTTGCCCGACGTCCCCCAAAAAAGTAAGTCTCCTCCTTCAACAACAATTCCCCCTGCTACTTCATCACCATGACCTGACCAAGCCTCAACCTCTAATCCAGCGGAGTAGCCATCAACATCTGCTCCCTAACTGATTCCTCCAGCCCAACGCCAATGTCGACGCCGAGTTCCAATTTCTGCCCCTGCCGGTAGAACTTGTAACCGAAAGCGCCGACTTTCTGAGTCATCGGCCAATGACCCAAAAAACCCACCTGTTGCACTCCCAGCTATCCGCCTTGGCACCAAAGTAACTGTAACTACCACTGCTGAAGAGATGAGGCTCAAACTAGCAGTTGTTAAAGACCTGTTCGCAAACATTCCCGGGGTGGTGATAGTTCAATCCTCATTATCTCCTTCCCAACCAACCCCAAAGCCAAAACGGATGAAGAAGGCCAAGGCAAAAGCCATAGTGACTCAGATCGATTCTGAGGACACTGTGCCCATCTCGAAGCTAGCTGAGGCCGAGAAGAGCGCCCATTCTGCCGAAAAACGTCCAGCCGAGGACCCAGCATCCGAGGCCCCATCGGCCAAAAAGTTGAGGAAAGGACAGAAAAATAAATACAACCAGAATATCATTTTGTGAAAGCACAGAAAAATAAATACAATGAAGACACCAAAAATTAATCTGTTTTAAGATTGTTGGACAATCTTCACTGTATTTAAATATATAAATTCTGTTTGTGTACTAAACAACAAACAAAATACGAAAAAAATATAGGAAAGATGAGAGATTATTTGATTATAAAAATCAAACCAATAAATAAAAATAAATAAATAAAAACAAATTTTTATTTTGTTACAAAAACAAAATCAAAATCTGATTTAAATAAATAATAATAAAACAGAAAATAAATTAACAACTTACTTGATTAATTTCTTGAACAAACTTTTGATCAAGTCCAGTGCTTAATGCTGTGTCCTTAAGGCAGATTTGTCTTCTCCACGGTGTTTTCAGATTTTCAGACGTCTATCTCTCAGGATAAAATGATCAACAACGAATAAATGTAGCACTACAATTTATTCGCACAACGAACATACTATGTGTTTACATTCTTTCTCTTCTCACAAGAAAATAATGCAACAAAATATGCAGAGAGCAAAAGCAGAATTTTGAACAAAAAATTGGAGTGAAAATCCAAATGAGGCTTGTCTTATTTATAGATGAATTTGTGGCTTTTCATTTTGAACTCAACATGTGCGGTACCTGTTCGGACAGATCAACAGATCTAGTTTGAATTTCAAACAGATAAAAACTATTTTGGGTTTGAATCTGGACATATTCAGATCTGTTTGGATAGTGAACCTGTACAGAAAATTCTGAAGATGTGTAACAATTTTGAATTCAAAAAATTGAATTTTAAACTGGACAGATTTTATTTTATCAAAAAATAAAATTGAATTCAAATATTTTTGGCCAAAAATATTAGTATTGGGTCGGACAAGCCCAACCCAATCTCATACCTCGCACCCGCGCCTAAGCCCAACCCGCCCGACAGACGGCGGCGCGCGTGTGGTTATTTTTGGATCCAATGGGTCTCGCCCAATTTGCCCATAACCTTTCCCTTCTACAAACTTGAGGTGTCCCTTAGGGCCCTCCCCAAGTTATAATCCCAAGTTTTATAAACCCATAAATTTCTTCCCACCAAATCAATGTGGGACAAGCCTTTGTTCAAACCTTTAAGGATCTTCCACAAAAACTTCATTTCCATAGAGCACACTTTGACTTCAATTTCCCATTCACCCGATTTTGATTTTGAGCAACCAAATATACCACGTGAATCACAATGCGGCATAGAATACGTTACCACATTGACTCGCGAAATTCGGCGCATGGATCCCACTTAAAAAATAGACCAAAGTTGAGGAAAAATCTAATTTCCAAAACCATTTCTAATATTCATAGTAAAAAAAAATAGGGAAAAAAAGGGAAAGAGAGAAAGATCAGAACCAGGTTTTTCATTTTTTCATTGATTGGTCGACCAGCCGGTAGTCCACCGGTCGACTGGTAGTTTGATGAAAAGCCAAATTTCTCCGTTGGAGCAGGCGATATCAAATAGAGAAAATAGTCTTTTTTTTACTGAGATTTGATGAAAAATCTGATGACCCATTGGAGATACTCTAATCTATTAATTTGTCTCTAAATTTACGTAAATCATTTATATATATATATATATATAAAGGAGAAATCAGATGAATTTGATAATAGTAATTACATGATTTCAATAAATTTGTCTAAAAAAATAAATGATAAATATGATTTTTAAAATAGACTATTTATTTTTTAAAAGAAAAATATGAAAAATATCATGTAATTATGATTTTCAAATAAATTTGATTTTTTATAAATGATTTACACATAAGTTTATAAAATTAATAATTAAAATGATTAAAATAAAACTCGTAATAAATTCACAAATCCAAATTACATAAATCTAATCTCATAACGGAGTAGAGAGACAAACTCATTTATTTATTTATTTACATAAACTCATTTATTTATTTATTTACATTTTAATATCTTACCAGCTCTGATTAAAAATTACACAATCCCTAACGCATTGTTCACGAGTCAAATAACATCTGTCAAAGCTATCCCCCAAAATAGTATAGCATTGTCACCATGGAATTTGGTAAATTTCACCTTTTTTTTTAACAAGAAAATCTTCTTTTTCTCTCATAAGTCTAACGCAGCACCCCTTGTAAATATCACCAAAGTGCCCTGTTGTTCATTCTGAGTCAGAAACTATAACCTGAGAATTTATCCCGTCCTTCCAAAATAAGTTTCAGTTAAGCCAGGACTTGCGCAACGGAGGAATATTAAACCCACATCAAGTATTGCAATAACAACAACTTGAGGCTAATCTTTTAACCAAATAACAATAACTTGAGACTAATTTCTTAACCAACTGTGTTACGCCTAAGAAGTTGGCCAAAAAAATTTTGAACTTGCGATTTGAAATCTTAACCCTCAAGCCTTTACCAAATACCTCCATGCCTTGGGTTAAATAAATTTCACTTTGAAGCCTTCTTTTCAAATGTTTGATTAAGGTAAAAACAGATGTCTGAAAAGACCATATTGTAAAAAAAAAAAATAGTCTTTGGGAGAAGCAATCAATCAATGGAAATGGTTGAAAGTTGCTCCCATTAGGAATTCGTCTGCCCTTTCCCTGCTAAAGGCTTCTATGACTAGAGAGGAATTCATAAGACTTTCCAGTTGTTACCGTAAATGAGATTTATTTATTAAAATATTTTATTTTAATAATAATATTTTAAAAAAAATACAATATAACTATTTATATTTTTCAAATCAAAGTCTAGAGGCTAGGTATTCTCCTTCCTTCAAATATTTTAGAACAGAGACACAATGTTGATCAAATCTCAAGACGTGATTTTTGAATTAGAACAGAGACAAAAATTTTAAGAATAGAAGATTGTGTGCCCTCTAGTGGAGACTCCATGTAAGTAATTACAACTGAGAATTTAACAAAAAAAAATAAATAAAAAAAAATAAAAAAATTCTAGACATCTCATCTATCCTTCTTGAAAACAAAAATTAAAAATGATACCATTGCAGTTTGAAAGAAATTACTCAATATTTTTTGGAGCAAGTTGAAGCCATATTCTAAATTAATAACTACGTATACTATTATTGGTGGTTGACATACGTAATATGTGTGTAATTTAAATGAGTAAAAATAAAAGTAAATGATAAAAAAATTAATATTATTCAAACCTAAAGTCTTGAAGAGAAGCAAATGATTTCAAGACACTAGGTCTAGCCTTTGCACAAAACTTGAAATCAAAATCTTGAGTCTAAAAAAAAGAAAATTCTTACCACTTGAGCAATATATATATTATAATATTAATTTTTTTATCATTTATTTTTATTTTTATTTACTTAAATTATACACGTATTGTGTTTGCTAACTGCTAGTCAATTAATAAAATGGTGTATTACTCCAAAATTATCGAATAATTATCGGCACTTTGGGTTGAAAACTTACTAGTCCCAAAGATTAAACAAAGGCCAAGAGATGAACTCATTTGATTTTCCAAATGGGCCTTCAGATTCACTTCGACCGATTGGTCGAGTTTGGTGAGATATGTCATTTCCATGGGCCTAAATTTTTATGTTTTTTTCCTGAAATAGTGCTTAAAGAGCACCATGTAACAAATAACACTCACCATACACTCAAAACATGATAATAACGACTCTAAATTGCTTTAATTCTCTAGATTCAACTAGTTTAAATAATTTTTATTTTAACTTTTATACATGTAGTGTATGCTCTTATCTCTAATATATATATATATATATTATATAAAGTATACATCTGAGTTGGTGTGAACGTTGTTGTAATTTTTTCCTTATCAATAATATTCTTTTTATGCAATAACTGTCACCCATTTCCATTAAATAATTCTCATATTAAATAATTTTTATCCTTTATTAAATCATGAAAAATATTAATTAGTTTTTCTTGATTATCAAAATATTTAAAATTTAAATATAAATGCGTTCACGCTACAATTGATTTATTCTATTGTAGAAGGCCAATATAATATTTGGAGTGAAAAATTGTGCAACATTTTTTACGTACCTAAAACCCCTACACTTATTCAAAATACTACTCTTCATCACATGTTAGTGGGCATCAGTGGTGGGAGAATTAATAGTGGCATATATGTCTGAAATTTAATTTTTGTATATTCTGCAACTATGTTTAGGTGAGTTGGTTTGGAAATTGTTTTTTTTTTTTTTTAATAATTTTGATTTTTTTTTTAAAAACTATTTTAATCAATTTGTCAAACATCCTCTTAATCTTGACTAGGTAACTTTATACTTCTGGAGGCATAATAGCCCCGTTTGGTGTAACTGTTAAAACAGCTTATAAATTATAACTTAACAGATTATAGATTATGACTTTAATTAGAAGTTGTTAATCTGTTTGATGTAACTGTTAGATTATAGATTTAAGTTGCTGAGTAGTGTTTGTTAAATAAGCTGTGAAATAGCTTTTTCAATTAATTTTTATTTTTTGTTTGTCTACATTTCTCATAAAAAAAAAATAATAATAATTTATAGTCCATTTGGGTCTTTTTCTATTTTTAAAAAAATAAAAAATAAAAAAATTTAAGAGTATAACCATAAATTAACATGTCCACAGTAGAACCTGATAATCAGAAGCAATGGGTGAGCAGCTTCTCAAAATTAGTTTTTTTGAGTTAAAATAACCTGTTAGAATCAGAAATTGTTTGAAATAAGTTTAACCAAACAGTCCAAAATAATTTTTTCAAAACTAAAAGTTATAAGTTAACTCTGAAAAGCTGAAACAAACCCCCCAAATATGATTGAGAAGTTAGAACTGTGTGGTTTAGAAGAAGATGAAGGAAAGTAAATCTGATTTCCTTTTTTTTTAATAATAAAAATAAAAATAAAAATAAAACCAATGAAGTAGGGACACCAAATCTTGGCACCAAAATTTGAATACCAAATGATGATTCAGGCATGCCAAATTGGGTATCGAGATTTGGTGACAGTAGGATGGTTGATCAAGCGGCTCTAAAACAGAAATTATTCATTTAGTCAGCTGCTATTAGTTGAGTACACAGTCAACGGCGGACGCATAAATTGTGCAAAGGGGGCTTAAAGCAAAATTATTTAGATTTTAAAGGAATTAAAGTAAGATTATATAGATTTTGAGAACCAAAATACTAATTTGTTTTATAATACTCAAAATTACATAAAAGTAATGAAATTTTTCAAAGTTTGGGATGACTAAAATACTAATTTCTCTTATAATTACTAAAATTGCATGAAAATAATGAAAATATTCGAAATTTAGGATAACATAAGTAAAATACTGAGATTCGAAAGGGGTTGAAGTAAATTATATAAATTTTGAAAGGGTGAAAATGTAAAATTCTTTTATAAATATACAAAAGTTTGAGGGTGGCCCCCGCTAGCCACCACTGCGTCCGCCATTACATACAGCCTACATAAAATTTCTAAAGGACTGGACTTGACTGTCCCATCCAAAAAATACTAATTCATCACAACGTGAAATAAAACTGCCTTGAAGAGCATGAGTTAACATCAATTTATCATGCAATAATAATGGGCATACTTTGGATTTGATTTTCCTTCATTATAATTCATACATGGAAACAATCTGGGGACATGAGTTACAGAATTTTCATAAGCTTTTGCCCTTTGTTTTAACAATATATGTTTCTGTGTAGATGAGTTAGAAATGTCATATTTTGAATAGTTCTGATAATTAAGCTTTCAAGCTACCAACTTTAACTTTTTAATTGAATTAGGTCTCGTTTGTGAACAAAATATTTTAGCCAAAAAATCACTATAAAAAGTCAATTTATTCTTTCTATTTTTTTTACGTCTTTTTATAAAAAAAAATCAATAAAAATCATAAAATACATTGGTGAAGTTGATCATATAATAAACTTTCCCCTGTCTTTTTTTGTATTCGCCTATCATAAACATGAGGTAAGAATGGATTCCCCCATTCTGATCGAAAGCTGAGTAAACCTTGACAAAACAGAAACTTCAATCGAGCAATTGAACAGTGAATTTTACGATGATATTTGACAATCTATTAGAGGAACTTTTTGGACTTGAACCACGAAATAGATGAGGCAGAAAAGAGTCCACGATAAATTCATATGTACTGTATAGTACATAAAGATTTAGTGTTGATGTTCTAATGAAAGTAGAAAAAAATTATGCAGAGTTTGGTTAGTAATGATCTATAATGCTTTCTGTTTTTTTTTTTTGGAACAATTTATTCATGGTATATGAAGTGGAGATCCTATACCATTCTTAGTTGGATAGATAGATGTGAGAGCTGGACAAATATATTCAAACAAGTGGCTAATAAGTAGGCCCAAATAATGTGGGCTCAGTAAAACCCAAGCCCATTGAACCTTGTGATCACCGAGAGCCGAGCAAATGAGGGCAAACGAATCAGCGAGAGAGGGGGCCAAGGAGAATAATGAGGAGGGCCTGGATTGCATGGAACAAAGATCAAGGACAATGATACTATATGAGGTGGAGGTAGAGCTTAGAAGAAGGGGAGGTAAAAAAAACTTAAACCTAAAGAAAACCCACTCAAGAAAATTCTTTCGAATTTAGTTTGTCTGTCGGAGTACTAATTCTGACACCATTGCCTGGAGTTATTCTTGTTATTACAGGTATCATAACAAGGATCTTCTTAGAGGAATCACTAGGGATAGAAAGAGGATTTCCGAAAACCACATCATCACAATAGATGATGTTTAATTATCAACATCAAAAGAAAAGAATCTGTGTAATTTTTTTAAAAACAGTATATGTATTGCAATAAGCAAGTAAAATTTCCTTGACCCGTGTTGATCATATATGTGCTCTTGTTTTGCATTGATGTGCAAAAATACTTTGGATTTTCCGTTCTATATGTGCAAATATGCTTTGGTGAAAGGAAAATGAATTGTGGCCCTAAAAACAGTGGCCCTAATGGCCCTAATTTCCTTTTCTGGATAAGTTTGTTTTTTTTTTCTTTTTTTTTTTGCCTTGTTTTTTTTTTGTTGCCTTATATGAAAATTTAGGGGCATTCGGGCCCCTAAATTTCGAGTTACCAACCAAAACCGTTGGTGAAATAGGTTGTAAACAATATTATTCGGTAGTGTTGGGCGGTGTGCATCTTGATAAGTGTGATACAAAAACTACTCAGGTTGAATTCTAAAGTTTTTTTTTGGTATTTTTGCATTTGTGACATATAGCCCTAATTCTGTATATATATATATATATATATATAATTGGGAGCAATTATTGGGGAAATTCTATTTCCACACACCAAGTTTTCTTACTTCACATACTTAATGAATTTTTTCAAAATCATAATTTTATCCTTTAACAAAATTACCATCTCACCCACTACCATCTCACCTACACATCTCACAATTTCTCTATAAACATTTCACCCACCACCATCTCACCAACCACTTCACCGCCGCCCATCGCCTCCCATGCCCAAACCTCAACCATACACAGCATTTCCATGGTTATCCACCAGAATTTCATGATTTTCTTTGGAAGCAGCAAACTTATTCATCATGTGAGTGATCTCAAGCTTCTTCTAATCGCTGAACCAATTGAGTATGTACATATATCAACTATCAAATCTATAGGGTTTGTTCGAGCAGCAACCATCGAATCTCTCTCTGTTTATTTTTCTTTTTCTTTCTCTGTTAATCAATCGATCGATCGATCGTGGTGAAGGAGAGAGGTTGCGTCGCAATGGAGAGGGCGGAGAGGATTGGAGAGGGGGCGGAAAAGACTGGGAAAGGAGTGGGGAGGTGGATCGCAGAGGTGATGACGACCGATGATGATGTGATGGAGGTGACGGCGATCAACGATGATCGCGATAGAGGTGACGACAACGTGAGGGGCTATGTGAGAATGGCTGAGAAGTTGGGAAGGGGCGGTGGTTGATGTCGTCTTTGCCACCATCGTCGGTAGCTGGTGTAGTTAGGGTTAAGGGTTTTTGAATGAAAAATTATGAAAGGAGAGGATGTGCACAAAGAATGTGAGGGTATATTTGGGATGTGAAGTGAGTGGACTGAGATAAAGAAGTAAAAATCAAATTATTAAATGTGTGGATTGAGAAAAGATGTACACAAAGATAATTTAGTGTGTGGAAATAGAATTTCCCCAACTATTGTTATATATTGTTTGTAATTCTTTTTGATTATAATAAAATTGTAGTGGTTATATATATAATAAAATTGTAGTGGTTATATACGTGACCCTAGTTTTGGGACGAAATACGTAAATATTGTGTTCTTATGTGTGCATATGATTTAAAAGTTTGGGTAAATTACACTTACACCCCTTGAGGTTTGGGTTTAATACCTATCACCACTGATATTTGAAAAATTATACTAACCCCTCTGACATTGTAATTATTTAGACGGAATGAAAGTATTGAACTTATGCACTGTCTCTTTTCTTACTTTGCTTTACTTTTTCTATTTTTTTTTTTCATTTCATTTCCTTTACTTTACTTTTTTTTTTAAATATAATTTTCTCTATTTTTCTACTACGAGTTGTTATCTTTTATATAAGTAGGGGGTGAAATAAGACTATTAACCACAGAGATAGAAATGTAATTTCTAGAATGTCGGGAGATAGAATATAATTGGACTAAACCTCAGGGGGTGTTAGTGTAATTTACATGTACGAGTACGAAATAATCTGTCTTGTATAATCCTGTTGAACAAGTCTTCACTTCTTCAAACGTTGTCATCTTATCATCCAAAACTACAAACATCAGTGAGCCGACAAGTGTGTGCCAGAAATCTCTCTAAAACGTCAGGGGATAGAATATAATTGGACTAAACCTCAAAAGGTGTCAGTGTAATTTACTGTAAAATTTTCTTAGTTATTCTTTTATATTTTTCATATTTCATCAATCCTGGTTAGATGTTTTTGACAATCTATTATCCCTATTCTCTATATGTGACATGTACGAGTGACAATATGTTGCAAAGCTTATCTCTCACATCTTACTAGTCTACACTTTTGAGGTATTGAGGTTGAAATATCTGATTGAATAATTGAAAACTATATCTATCAATAGAAAACCATTCCTCTCAATTTCCTGGCATTTCTTTGTGCCTTTAACCTGCTCCACATATTATCTACAAATTCTTCTATTTTAAAAAATAAAGTAAAATAAAACCAGACTACCTTCCATGATTGCAGTCCCAAGGCAAGTACTCATTTATTCTTCAACATCTACCACGCTTCCTCGCTCCACTAAAAACAAAAGTACCCAGTTCCTGGACCATCAAGTCCGGCCCATGGGGCCATCACAGTCCCATCCCAATAATCTATTTCACTCATTTCTAAAGTTTCAGGCACTATTAATTTGATATTCCTTTTAAAAGTGTACTTTTTTTGTCTTCTTATTTTTTTAATCATGTTATTTCTCTATTTTTATATATATATATTTTTATAAAAATTAAAAAAAAATATATTTTTAAATCATTCCAAACATTCTATCAATTATAGGTCATCTGTAAAAAAAAAATTAAATCAATTTTCTTTTTTCCATTCTCTCTTCTTTCTTTCTTTTTTGGCATTTTCAATATCGGAAAATCCTATAGGGCGCATCTTATCATATGCATACCTACCACCTTTAGGGGTGTATATCATATGTATCTTATCATAAAAATATATAATTTTATCATCAAATTTTGTAATATCAATCACAAAATGCATAATCTTACCATAAATTAGCGTAACAAAATATCTAAAATTCTCTAGTTGATGTTGTAAAAGTTTATGGTTTGGTTACGATATTTTTTGTTATGCCAATTTGTAATGAGATTATACATTTTATGGTTGATTATGAGATGTTGTGATAAAGTTATATATTTTATGATAGCGTGCAAATAATATATAGGTATGGTTTGGGAAGTGGGTTGATTTTTTGACATTTTGACTTTTTTGACTATTTTAGTCTGGAGCTAAAAAGTTTGGTTTGAGAAGGACTTTTGACTTATTTGTAAGAGAAAGAATGTAATGATTATAAATTGGATGTAATATTTTATCTTATTGAATTAAAAATTCTATTTTATTTTTTGTGACTATTTTAATCAAAAAATCACCCAAACCCTCTTCCCAAACCATGCCATACTCTTTTAGGATGCATATGGTATGTACTGATACACACCATAGCATTTCCCTTTCATATCTCCTCTTCTTCTTTTTTTCCTTTTAACTATTGGGCTCAAGAAATACTGACCTCTCCTTAAGTCACTAGTCTGGCTAAATCTAAAGTGTCATTTTTTGAAACCTTTTCTTTCTTTCATTTGCAGAGGTCCATATTGCTTCAGAAGCATAGGTCACAGTGTGGTAGTACTTCTACTATCACCACTTCTCTTAGATGCATGCACGCTGCTTTTAACACCAATCCAACATCAAATATAGACCCCAAGTCACCTAAACCCTTTTTATGGATTCAAATAAAAAGTTGTGTTTACGATTAGCTGTTAGAATTGTGAGCCTGTATGCCAATTGATTTTGCTTTGTGAATGACGGGATTGGTTGTTGCTTAGTAAGAAATATAGACATACCTGTAATTTCGTAGGACATATAGTGATTGTATATACATGGGATTAAGGTACGCTTTACACTGCAGTTGAATTGTAAGATAAGAATGCAGAATAGTGATAAGGGTTATCTTTAACGTCTTTAATGAGTTGGACTCTTAAAGATAATTGTTTATGAAGTAATACTAGAGAATTGTAAAAATAATCTTTAAATTTACTCACAATAACACGCTAAGAATTGGTGTTTAGTTGATTGGTTTTTAACAAATCAACCGCTGACATTCAATTGTCTACGTCATTGAAAATAAATTTAAAAATCAGATATTGCAGATCTTAAGTATTTTTTTATTGTGTATGTAAGGTGATCAACCGTCCCTACTCTTACACAACTAGCATACAACACTAGCTTCGCCACCAAAAAAAAAAAAATCTACAACTATTATAAAAGTGTGAATAGTTTTTTACTTTTTTTTTTAAATTTTAATTTTATTCTCTTAAATTTATTATATTTTTTAAAGTCATGAAGAGTTTTATATAAACTAATTATTTCTTTATTTTTAGAGTTGAACACTCAAAAATAATATGTTTACTTCCAAGAATCTTATATAAATATAAATAGACCGTCTCTTTCTTATCAACAAAACAAAATCAAACAAAAAAAATAGTCAACATATAAAAGTTTTAGACACCAAACTTTTTGGTCTCTAAAAGTGAAAATTTTATTGCAAAAGACATTTAAGGACCAATTTCTATTGTCGTGAGGATAGTCGCTAAAAGGTCGTCTTGAAAAGTCAAAAATAAGACTTTTAGTGACAAAAATTTTGAAAATGTCATTAATAAATACACTTTTAGAGATAAAATAATTTGGTCTCAAAATGGTTTATTTTTGAGACAAAAAATCTAGTCCCAAAAAGATAATAATTTATCACTAATGTCCAATTTTCGTTACTAAAAATATAATGACACTTTTCGCAACCAAAATATTTGATCCCTAAAAAATAATTTTGTCCTTAAATTTTGGTCTCTAAAACCTTAATTTTTTGTAGTGTCTCCTTATTTTTCACTTTGATGATGATTGAAGAACAAAAAATAATTATTCTTTTTTACTTCCTGTGTTTGATTATATACTGATATACATAATATTTACAATTGTTCATCATGAATCAAATCATTGTAAATAATTTTGGTTAAGTCTTAAAGTTGTATGCATTTATTTGAATCTAGACAGAGGAAAGCGCATAAGTTCTTAAAACAGAGATTTGTGCACAGAGATTTGTGCTGCATCTCAAAATTTCACAGGTCACTTTTATTTGTTTAAATTATATTTTATGAACTATAATATTTTACATGGTACTTTAATAATCAAGGTATGATGTCAAAATTCTAAATAAGAACCACCTTCGTTGGTTTTATTTTTTAAATATATTTTTCAATTTTTAATTTTTCATATTTTCTCAATTTTAGTGATTAAAGATATTGAAATTTCTTCATATTTTATATTTAAATTATACTTTTATATGAACATCTAATATATAACAATCTAAATAGGATTAAAAAGTAAAATATGGTAAAAAAATAAATAAATTCAAACATGTACTGATTTATTATTATATATTTTGTTGTTGTTATTATTATTATTATTATTATTATTTAATATTAATAATTTTTTTTCCAAAAAACATACACAAAAAATTATTTTCTAAGTGTATTAGATTAAGTGAATCTAAATTTAAAAGTAAAATAAAAAAAATAAAAAGTATTAAATTAAGTGAAACTAAAAAGGAAATAAAAGGATTATTAAAAAAAATAGTATCAAAGACCCAAAAAAAAAAAAAATAAAACTAAAAAATTCAAAACAAAAGTTTAAAAAAACAAACCAAACCAAACAATATAAACTTCTTCTTTCTTTTTCTTCTTCTTCTTCTCTCTAATTTTACACAAATTATTCACAAATTCCTTTCAATTTTTATGTGAATTCAATAATCTAATTAAAAAATAGTGCATACACAAAAATGTAACACTAAATATCTATATTATGACCAACTATTTAATTATGAATAAACTTCTTCTTCTTTTTCTTCTTCTTCTTCTTCTTTTTTTTAATCTTTCTTCACTAATCTCTAATTTTACACAAATTATTCATAAATTCCTTTCAATTTTTATGTGAATTTAATAATCTAATTAAAAAATAGTGTATACACAAAAATAAAAATAAAAATAAAAAAGTAACACTAAACATCTACATTATGACCAACTATTTAATTATGAATAATTAATTTCTCATTATTACCTATGTTTTATTGTTGCAATAGATTTCAAATATTATTTTTGTGATATCTTATATATGTCAATGTCTACATATATAAATATATTAAAAAAATATAAATGTAAATTTATATATGTTATTGTATTCATAAATTGTCAATTTGTAATGTTATATTACCATCGAATATTTTAATTTTTTAACATGTATCGCTTTAGGAATATAGTTATATTTGTTAAGAATTATTGAGGGAAAATGGATTTTAAAATTCATAACAATATGATATCGCCTCAAACTCTTACTCATCAAAATATTTTTATTACAATGAGTAAGAAGAAAAATAAAAAGATAATGAAACAAAAATTATAAAAGATCTATCGCAACAAACTCTCTAAGTAAAGCTAGATGAGCTGAAGTAGGAATTATCCTATCTGTTGTGAAATTCAGGAAAAACAATATACCTCATGCACAAACTTTAGTCAAATTACAAAGAAAAAAAATCAAATGATATCCAAATATTATCGCAGCAACTCAATGATATAGAAAATAAGTACATCAAATAAAAAGTTTTGATAAATTTTTGTTATATGTTGATTACTTATAGATGTCATAATAAATTATGTAACTTGACAGTTTCATGAGGGTGACCTTGCAAACACTTATAAATATGGATCTATAAATATTGTGAAAATAATTATGAAATTCCTATATTGATTGAAATATTAAGCTACAATATCATTCCATTGTTTTTAAAAAATTATTCCACATTTTCTACATAAAATAAAAATATACTAATGACTAATACTATATTTTTCATCATACAAGATATTCGTGGTATAGGAAACGAGACTCAACAACTCTTGATATATAAAAATATATTACATATTGATATTAATACATTCTTACACCAATAGTATGCAAATAATATGCACTAGTGGGTTCAATGAATTTGTATTATGAGATGAACCATTACAAAATTGTGTAATAAATTTCATTCCTCCAATTATATTGCAGGTACCGTTGACACCATAAATAGTAATATTATTATTATTATTACTATTATTATTGCAGGACACGTGACACTTTTTTGATCAATCAGAAGCTAAGAGAAGTTATAAAGTTAGTGGTCTTGCATGGTGGAACATAGAAGATAAGGTGGAAGAAGTTAAAGCACATGGAAAGAATATGATGGACAAAGTGACTTAGTGAAAGACATAGAAGGATATTTGGCATTGTGGGAATGAATGTGGAAAAGTGAGTAGTTTTAGGTGGTTATTGGGTAGTTATTGCTGAAAGTTTTTTTTCCTATAAATAGCCATTGATGGCTATATTTACAAGCCCTGGAACCAGATTTAGAAACCAATTTATTTTACTTTATACATTCCTGTCCTTTACATTTCCAGACATATATTTTCCAGTTTTTTATTTTCCTGTTCTGTGTTTCAAATTTCTAGGAGTAGTTCTAAGTTAGTTTGTTGCTGTAATCTCCTTCGAAACTGTAAAAGTGTGAAGGTATATTTGTAAACTTTCGTTTACTTAATGAAATTTGATTTCTAACACTATTTCCCCCTATTCCTTGTATTTTGTGATTAGTCTTTTGAATTTTCTCCTAAAACAAGCTACCAGTAAAAGTCCTTTTCATTGAGGCTGAAAGAATTTCGAAGCAATCGTCTGTTAATTGGTTGGCATTTAATATTTCTGTAAGAACTTATTGATCCTTACTGGCACGCTCAAATCACAGTTTTTAACCTTCGAAAGCCAAAAAAGCTAATATATATTTTTGGCACGCCCGGTGGGACTATCATTGTAATGGCTAGACGAAGGCAACAAGAAGAAAATGAGCGCCTTAAAGAAGGCATAGAAGAAGAAATGACAAATGAATTGGATTTTGTCATTTAAATTTATCAATATGAAATATATTGGCATCAAAGAAAAATTTTGAATCTTCAAGAAGAGATTTATTTTCTTGATTAAGAAAATTTTCAAGTTGTTACTTTATTATCATATTATTTGGTAGAACAAAAAAATACAGAGTAATTCATCAACTTGATATAGAAGATTGCCAATAGAGACATGAGTTATCAACCCTTTTTGCTAAGTTTTTAGTGACTGAATTTTGTGGGGTTTTACAAAACGTTTTCAAGTTTTTAATGAATGAAATTGGTGAAAAATAACTTCATCAATGGCTCGGAGAGTTCAAGAGCCCATTTTTAAAGAGCCAAATTATGAAATTAATATAACGAAAAAGCATGTTCTTGAGTCAAATATGGATAAGAATGATGTTACATATATGGCTAGGGGAGGTTTATACATCCATTTGTAAAGAGCCAAGTCATGAAAAACTTGGTAGGGAGCATGGTTTTAAATCAAGTTTAGTTAAAAATAATGAGTAACCCATGGTTAGAAGATTTAAAATTTTTGATGATGTGGAAAATCTCAAAATATTTGAATTTCCAATACCACCATATAACACTATCGTCGTTGTTCAAAATCCATTTTGAATTTGTGGTTCATATCAAAATTTAATTTTGATGAAATGGTTAACAAAATATCGAAGTTTAGAAAATATATTTGTTGAGTTTTTTTTTCTACATTTTCACAATGGGAAGCATGGAAATGACCAATAATAATGGTCATGGCTATTTTCATGGTTATATGTGAAATAGTGGCTAATACAAATTTACAGTTGGCCAAGGAAGAATAAGCTCTGTAGAAAACACAATGAGTTCACATGTTTGTTGTCTTCTACCATGCAATGTGAAAACCATCATTCTTGACCAAAAGCTGGTCTTTGCTATGTATTAGACATGATGTTTTTATACTCCAGATTGTCTTCGAAGTGGATATGTAAACAATTATCATTTTGGCTTTGTTGTTGGTCAACGTGTGTGCTTCGAAAGCCCTTTTTGCATTTTTTAGCTTTGAAGCACTCCATCTTGCATCAACAACAGCTTCGGAAAAAAAAAAAAACATAATGGTGGTTGTGAACTTTCGAAGTTTTGCTGAGTAATTCTAAGGATGTAATTAGTCCTTTGTCGGCACCTTTAACCTTCGAAGGATGATTTTTGCCCTCTAGTAATACCTTTAGAGGATGGCTTTCATCCTTTGATTTGAATTACAATTCTTCAAGAATTCGAGATGTCTCATTATTTTTTGCCATGATATTGGCTATTGTTAAGTGAGACATTTGCTACTTTTACATGGTGGTAAACCTTAAATCATTTCAGAGTGGCTTCTAAGCATTCTGAATTAGCTTCAAAGTAGCTCCAAGAAGGCTTTAATATGTCCTTCTTTATAATGAACCTTCTAGTAAGCTTTTGAAGGTGCTAGAGAAGCTTTGAAGGATTTCGAAAGAACTTCGAAGAGGTTTTTTATAATGAACATAGTAGTATTGCCATGTTATTGAAGTATTAGCCATGATTTTTGGACACCATACACAGTGAGTGCATGCATTAATTGATTACAAATTGGTGTCTCATGTTAAAATTTTGGACTTGCCACCTAAGAAAGTACAAAACTTTTACTCATGACTCATACTAAACATGATTGGTATGTATTGTGTCCAAATCAATTAGTGTTTCTTGATTCGAATTAATCACTTTGAAGCACTCACATTGAATTCGAAGCATATGCCTTTAGTGTAGTGTCCCTTCGAAGCACTTCGTTGTTGCTATTGTGGTATTCAAAGCACTTTATTACTCATATCAGTTTTGTGCTTGGTTCGACTCTTTTAAAATTCAAATAAACATCATTTTTAAAGAGCCGCGACGGGTAACGTTGACACCATAAATAGTAATAATATTATTATTATTACTATTATTATTATTATTATTATTGTAGGACACGTAGCACTTTTTTGATCAATCATGAGTTAAGAGAAGTTACAAAGTTAGTGGTTTTGCATGGTGGAATATGGAAGATAAGGTGGACGAAGTTAAAGCACATGTAAAGAATATGATGGACAAAGTGACTTAGTGGAAGACATGGAGAGAGATGTGGCATTGTGGGAATGAAAGTGGAAGAGTGAGTAGTTTTTGGTGGTTATTGGGTGGTTATTACTGGAAGTTTTTTTTTCCTATAAATAGCCATTGATGGCTACATTTACAAGCCCCAGAATCAGATTCAGAAATCAATTTATTTTACTTTATATTTTCTTGTCATTTACATTTCCAGCCATTTATTTTCCAGTCTTTTATTTTCCTGTTCTGCACTTTAAATTCCTAGGAGTAGTTCTAAGTTAGTTTATCGCTGTAATCTCATTCAAAGCTGTAAAAGTGTGAAGGTACATTTGTAAACTTCTGTTTACTTAATGAAATTTGATTTTTGACACTGTTTCCCCCTAATCCTTGTATTTTGTGATTAGTCTTCTGAACTTTCTCCTAAAGCAAGCCGTCAATAAAAGTCCTCTTCAGTGAAGCTAAAAGAACTTCGAAGCAATCGTCTGTTAATTGGTTGGCATTTAATATTTTTGTAAGGACTTATTGATCTTTGCTAGCATGCTCAAATTACATTTTTAACATTTGAAAGCCAAAAAAGCCAATAGGTACGGAGTATGAAAAATTAAAGTAGAAAACTGATATATAAAAATAAAAAAAAATTGTGTAATACTATATATATTTAAAAGACCTTCTTATTGTTTATTATTTAAGATAAGATTGTGATCTCAACAATTTAACTATAAATTAATATTTATGTTTATAAAAAATTTTATTTATCATTTAAATTCTTCAACCAAGTATGTATTCATTTCTTAATTGTATTTGGGATACAAATTAATTTACCCATGTAAGTCTTTATACTTTGTATACATATCATATACTAATTTAAAAAATACATAATACAATATTAACAATTGATAAAAATTCACGTGTCATGTACAATGCACGTTCCCAATCACTAGTATAAAAAAGGGTAGAAGACCTTGTCCTGTGTTCATTGATACCATTATTACAATGAACTAGTTTCATGCTTTCAAATCCCACACTAGTTTGTTTATATTATTTCTATTAAATGTGCAGTGCAATTTTTACTTGAAAGTATTGTCGATTATGACTTAACTTAACAGTTGAATTTGCATATTTATCTTTTTAGACTCCAATCTAAATAAGAAATGCCAATAGTTTAAGTGATCTTAGACCAGTGATACATTAGAATCAAGTCATTCAGTGGTCTAAGACCACTACATTATTTTGTATTTTGCCCATTATTGGTTGAGACCCAACTTTTGCAAGAAGAAAATGAAAATGTAAGATCTTTACTGATATTTTTATTTGATGTGATCCATTAAAAATGATTAAAAAATTAATAATTTAGTGGTCAGTATGATAGAATAGTTACTCCATGTATAGAGGGTTAAATTGAATGTCACATTTTTTTTTTTCTTCTCCTTCTTCTTCTTCTTATTTTTTATTTTTTATTTTTTTATTTTAATCAGAGAAAGTTAATAATTGATTGTTAAATAAGTATCGTAGGAGAGTTGAACTCAAACTCTCTTCTTACAAGAACTTAAGACTTGTCTCCTAATTTCACTCTTAAGAGTGGAATTCAAGACTTTCTCTTAAAAGACTTAATAATTAAAAGACTAGTCACAAAAGTTACAGCCGTTGATTAAATGTCACGCCTACTAGTGATAATGAATTAAAAAGGACATAAAAATGGAGGAAAATGATTCACTTGCTGCCCATCAAAAGGGATTCCCCACAACACAACAGAGGGACGAAATTCATTTAGGGCCTACAACAGATCAATTAGCGAGAAATAATTTTGTTCATTCATGTCATGTGATAGGTCGATGAACAAAATTCTCTTTATTTTTGTTGGTTATTTTCCGTCAAACTGTTCTAATCAACTAATTTATTTTATTTTCTGAAAACCATCACTGAAATGAGTCATCATTGATTGACTAAATAGAAAAAACTGGACCCATATAATAAGAGTTTGATTTTGTTCATTCACTCACAATTTGTTGGGGAACATGTTAGTTTAGTATATATATTTTTTTATTTTTTTATAAAAAGAGTGTAAAATGATAGAGATGTAATATAATTCAAAAAAGTCAATCTTTGCTTAAAAAAAAATAAAATAAATCACTAAGTTGTCTGTTACCTTTTAAAAAAGTCAAATATCACATCAATTTATTTTACTCACTAAAAATTACTGTAATTTTTTTAGTAACTTCCCAAACTTATTAACTTTTTCAAAAAAAAAAAAAAACAAATAAGCTAATTTGATAAATTTATATATATATATATATATATATTTTACTTTTTCTAAAGACATTTTAGCATAAAAAATTTTTAGCCAATAAGCTTTATTTTTAATAAATAAACTCAATTTGAAGTAGGGGTGGACAAACCCCGAGCCCAGCCAAGTTCGTTCTGGAATTGCACTATATTGTAGGAGAATATATGTCATCTCAAGCCTAATTCAATTTGACATTAGGCATAATTTAGTTATCTCAAACCCAACCCTAAAATAACTTCTAAATTCCGAATCTGCCCACTTACCCCACTAAATATGAGATATTAATTTTTTATTTTTTATTTTTATCTTGAAGGGATATTCAATTATTTAAATCCTCTTAATTATTATTTAAATTTGAAACATTAACAAAATTTAATAGTAAAATAAATATAGTCTTTTAATAAATATTTTAATCTAAACTTTGGAAAGAAGTATATGCTTTCTTGTCTTTACATTTTTCTACTTTATTATAGCTAAAAGAATATAAAATTGCAATTAATATTCTATAAATGGATAGGATGGGTTGGGTTGTGCTAAAATTTCTTATCTCAAGCCCAACTTAAATATTAAATAGGTATAAAATCTTAGTTTAGCTTGATCCGATAAACTAAATATTTTTTTAAACTATACAAATATTAGTTAGGTTGGGAGGGCAAACCATGAACTATGGCCACCCCTCATAAGATGAAGGAAGAAAATCAGACTTATGAGCCCACTTTTCTAATGTTTAATCAATCAATGATGGGTCATTTTAGAGATATTTTGAAAAAAAAAAAGAAAAAAAATGACCTCAGAATAAAACAGCCCATGTGGAGTTGTAGGGAATTTGATAAAAAAATTTCTTGATTTGATACAAAAGGGGCCGTTTGGTAGAGCTTATAAGCTGTTTATTTTAATTTTTAATTTAATTTAAGCTAAAATATTGTATTTGGTGCAGCTTAAGTTAACTAGTTTATAGTTTAAAGCAACCTATTTCTTAGCTTATCTCAAAAGCTGGTCAATGGATGCTTAAATTTTTGACTTAAGCGCACTGCTGGTGTGGGGGGCTAAAATTACTTAAATACCCTCGTTAATACTCAAATATTAATATTAATTAATATTAATATTAATTAAAAAATAAAAAATTGAATATTTTTGAAGAAAAAGAAAAAAATCAATATTAATTGAAAAATAAATATTAATTGGTATTAATTATTAATAAATTCATATTATATATTTTTATATTAATTAAAAAATAAAAAATTGTGTATTTCTAAAGAAAAAGAAAAAAATATATTAATTAAAAAAATAAATATTAATTGGTATTAATTATTAATAAATTAATATTGTATAATTTTGTAATGAATTACTTATTAATTCATACAAATTAATAACAATTGTTGATTATTAATATTAATTGATACTAATAAAAATTAAATATTAATATTAATTTATACTAATTAATAATTTTAGTATTAATTGAGAATAATTAAGCCATTAATTGATACTAATTAATAATTTTAGTATTAATTGATACTAATTAAGCAATTAATTAATACTGATTAATTTATAATGAAAAATAATTGTGACAATAATACTTCCATTCATTTTTAGCAAATGTATCAATTTTTATATTAATTGATGCTAATTAATACTAATTATATTAACTTTTATTAATGAAAATTAAAACTAAAAAAAATGACAAAATAATCATTTTTATATCATATAAGGGTAGAAAGGACAATTATACAGTAAAAAACTATTTTACAGCTTATTAACTAAACACTACTCTACTTCTAAAATCCATATTCTCACAGCTGCACCAAACAGGTTAACAATTTATGTTCACACGACCCCTCTCTGTACCCAAGGGTTAAAGTATCGTGATGACCAACAACTAAAGTTACCTACGGTCAATTCGTTAACAAATTAATAAACGCTTGGGAAGTAATATTTAAATAAGAGTACCAAAATAATCATTAGAACTTCTATTTTTATTACAAAATTTATTGACAAAAAAGGCCAATATTTACATAGAAAAATGTCATAAAAGTGTTGTGTGTGTCTATTCCGCAGTCTCGCGTCTAAGACTTTCCAAAAGCTATTTCTAAAGTGCATTGTTTCTTGAAAATTGGCAAACAGTTATAAGCACATGGCAGAGTGAGAAATATTATACCAAGAGTATAAGGGACATGAAATAACCATGGATAGTTGATTAGGCCAAAATATTTACATAACTCAGTTTGGTAAATAAATCATTTAAGCGGCAGAAACTGAAATACATAAATTATATTTTGCTCCGCACAGAACAAAGGTCAATGGATCCATGACAAATAGAGGACCATAAAGTGGTTAAACAGAGGCCAATGGTTATTTAAATCCCCAAGGCGTGGGACTCCCTTGTGGTACTTACAAAACATAATTGTATATAAGGTCACAGTCAAATATTCTTTAAAAGTAAAACAAATATATCCATAAATTTCACTTTAACAAATAAGGTTCAAAAAATATTCCACGTGACTAAAATCTTTATATAACATAATTTTTATTAATATGCTAATAAATATAACTTGTATAAAATAGATTTTGGTAAGTCAAAACATAAATAAAATATATTTTGATAACTCAAGATATAATATAATTCACCTTAACATTAATACCTCACTTTAAAAATCTAACTTTTTCTCCTCATTATCAAAAACTTTTTCAACTTCCATTATTTTTTTCTTCCTTCCGTCATCTCTTTTCTTTCTTATTTTTTTCATTCTTTCTTCTTTTTTTCTTCTTTGATCTTGCTCTCCTCTCCATTTATAGGGAGGCAGGCCGAACCATTTCCCTCCACGTGTCCACGGCAAATCCTTCTCAGATTTGGATTCAAATCTCTTAGATTTATACTTATCTAATTAATTCCCTAAAATTACCTTTTGGCCCTAATTCTTTATAAATAATTATATAAGCTAATTAATCTATAATTAAATTATATTTTTAACATTAATACCTCACTTTAAAAATCTCACTTTTTCTCCTCATTATCAAAAACTTTTTCAACTTTCATTATTTTTTTCTTCCTTCCGTCATCTCTTTTCTTTCTTATTTTTTTCATGCTTTCTTCTTTTTTTCCTCTTTGATCTTGCTCTCCTCTCCATTTATAGGGAGGCAGGCCGAACCATTTCCCTCCACGTGTCCACGGCAAATCCTTCTCAGATTTGGATTCAAATCTCTTAGATTTATACTTATCTAATTAATTCCCTAAAATTACCTTTTGGCCCTAATTCTTTATAAATAATTATATAAGCTAATTAATCTATAATTAAATTATATTTTATCGTATACCAACAGAAAATTATTTATTTATTTTATTACCACATCCATTATTATTATTATTATTATTATTATTATTATTATTATTATTATTATTATTATTATTATTATTTTGACCCCTAAACTTCTAATAATTATATTGTTTTACAAAATTACACATAATAATATATAATAAAGCATATATTTTCTTAATTGTGATTAAATAATATTAGTATAAATTCTACAGAATAATTAAAAATTTGGGTTGTTACACATATGCCATGCTATGTTCAAAAACATATATCTCTATCTTTTGAAACTTTTGTGTATGATGCAATCTTGAGAATTTAACAATTCAAAAATTTCAATGTAATTCAAAGGGACGGTAAATACGACTCAGGTAATCCTTAGGTTGGTGTTTGCAAGTAAGCATAACAAGTACTACCAATCCCTACTTTACTGATAGCTAACTGGAAGGCATGTGGTACCTCTTCCGCGCGTGTTTTCGGTCTTTTACCATGGATACTCAGGCCAACTTAACCAATACCAATTACACTCCCTATCTGGATTTACCAACGTATTTATCCCAAAAATAAATCAATATGATATTGTTTCACAAAACAATTTCTTTACTCAAAGCAATACTTTTCCAATGAAAGATTCAAAATCAATTGCATCTATGACAAAATGTAATGACAATGCAAAATGTCCAATGCATTAATATAATCCATTTTTTATTTCTCCTACACATATTTCCATTGTGATCACTTTCCACATTTCTTATCAATGCAACATCATAATACATTTACAAGAGATAAAATAATAGAATATAAATTTTCAAGCATTTTTCATATGTTAATCATCATAATATAATTCTAAAGGATGATATAACAACCTCAACATTCATGTATTTTCCACTTGTTCAACATCATTTTCTAAATATTGATTTTCCAAGACAACTCAACCATAAGCATCAAAGTCAACAATTTTCGATTTCCTCCATGAAATTCCTTATGTAATACAACTATAGAAATTTCTCCATCATTTCTTCACATAACAATTTATTAAGCATCAACTTCACAATATCTCAACTTTTTTCCAAAATCTTCAAATTCTATGAATTCCACCAAAACAAGGTTTTTGTTCTATTTTTTAAAAGATTTTTTCAAAACAACACCCACACCTTAGAACATAACTCATAAACTCAAAAGTTTTGAAAAGTAGATAAAATCATCTTCTAACATCATCTAGGGTTTAACAACCCAAAATCATAATTCAACATGTAATAAATTCTTCAAACAAGCATAATCTTTCAAATATATATACATAACTCAAAGATTATCCATACCTCAAGCTTGGGAGATGAAGAGGAAGAAAACCCTAGAAATCAACGTTGGCGAAAACAAGATCCAATTGGTTATACATGTAGCCCTCGTCGTCCTCTTCGATTTGGTGTAAAAATCCCCCTCAAACTCTTGAAGATTTGAGCAAAATCTTAGAGAGAAGTTGAATTTGGGTGTGTTTTTAGAGAGAAGGAAGAGAAAATATGAGTATAGATGAGAGAGAGAGAGAGAGAGAGAGAAGTGAAAAATCTGTGTGTATCATGTTTTGGCATCAGTTTTGAGGAAAAAAACACGAAAATCGAGACAAACGTGCCAAAATCTGCCCGAGAGGTTTCAATTTCGCACGAGTGGAATTTCCAATCCGCACAAGTGGAATTTTCTGTCTCATGGGCGGATTTCTCAAGAGAGTTGCCCAAAAATTTCACCAAAAATCCGCTCGAGCGGGACGCAAAATCTGCTCAAGCGATTTTCTGCCCATAAAACCTAGCAGACTCTGTGAAGATCTGCTTGGGTGGCTCCTAATTCCGCACAAGTGGTTTTGCGCAGAAACCAGAGTTTAGTTTTTGCAATCCAAAACAAGTTCCAATGCTCAAAACTCAAATTTTGCAACCCAGAAAAGTTAAGAGAGGTTAAGTAGGAGTAGAAAGGGAATCTCAATGACCCGATACAGTAAGCCAAATACCGAAAGAAAAGCATACTACCCTACTACCCAATACTATTCAAGCCCAAGACCGGGACATTACAATTTTTTGTAGTGTTTTTCTTATTATTATTGTTGATTTTTTATTTATCAAATCATAATGATGAAATTAGTCATTGAGGTTATTAGGTTAAAATCAATTTTTAGATTGTGTGATCATAGTACATGTAGGCATGAGAAAATAAAAGGGAAAAAAAAAAATTACATATATAGAAAATAATTCAAGTTTGAAAAAAATTATTCACCGAGCAAAATTAAAGTTTGCAAAAGAAAATGATCAAATGTGTCATATATTCTTGTATAAGCTAAGGAAATCAAAATTCTCCTCATATGTATGTCAAATCATTTGATTTTGTAATTGAAAACAAAACAATATCAAAATAATAACATAACCAATTTAAAAATTATGAACAAAAATCTAATAGATCTCCTTTACCTATAAAGATATACATATTCCAATAATAATTATTAGTCAACACTACACACACATTGCATACTTGATGTTCAAAAACATATTTGAAATTTAAGGATATTCCTTATCTATAACAAATATTTTAATAGCAACTCATAGTTAATCAATAATTTTTTTAAATCATGGTTAGCCAAGCCAATGGTTAGCCTTATTTGTAACAAATAGTTTAATAGTAATCCATATTAATCAATAACTTGTAAAATCATAATTAGCCTATAGAATATTCTAAAATCATTGGTAGCGTAAGAGTTTCCAAAATGTTTTTTTCTTAAAAGCTCAATTTAAAAAAAATATCACATCTCTGTTTCAAAAAACAAAATAGAGTTTAAAATTTATCAGTGAAAAATTGAAAATACCCGAGATATTGATTTATGATTATGTTTCAATTTTAATCAATGAATAATAATCCCAACCAAACAATCAAAAAACAAATTGATACAACGATTTAATGTGGAAAAAATACAAGTGGAATGCCTTCAATTGTGATAGAAAAAACTATGGGCAAAGTTACAAAACAATCCATTAAGAAGACAAAAAGAAATTACACAAGTGTATCTTCAATTACCTTGTGAATCCATACCCGAATTGAATCGATCCCAATGTACCACTTCTACCACCGTCTTCATATCGGAATTGTCTTGTCCAATGTTGAATGCACAACGCCAATGTCGAATCCACAATAATGAGCCACTCAAGAAACCCCCAAAGTTTCAAGCCCAAATTCTCTGGAATCCACTAAATAACAACTCTCTCTTTTGTGAATAAAAGAAAACAAAGTTCATGAATCCATTAATCACTCTTACATCATCAAGTAAACACCATAAAGCATTCTTCAATATAAAACACTTTGTTTTTTCTTCCTCTCTGAAAATTTGGATGGCTCAAACATTAAAACAAGCAAGCAACGCAGTTTATAGTAAGCTGGATTGCGAAGACCGCTCAAGTGCACACTTCACCACTCGAGTGCACACTTCACTGCTCAAGCGGTGTGAGTAAAGGCGGTATGAAACATATAGGTCGACCGCTCGAGGGCAACTTTCACCACTTGAGCAGTAAAACTTTCTTCCCAGAAGTTCAAGTGCACTGCCAAAGTATTGGATAATCCTTTTCTCTACTCAAGCGCATAAATAACAGCTCGATCCCCGTACATAGTCAGCGCGCGAAATGGCAAACATGAAAAGATTAAGATCACAAACTCCTCTACATAAACAATGCCAATACTATACATTTATGTATCAATGCATTGAAAATTCTCAACTCATCTACACAATCCTCCATTATAATCAAATTCCACATCTCTTATCAATGCAATATCATAATACATTATAAGAGATAAAGCAATACAACATTAACCTTCAAGTATTTTTCATATATTAACCATCATAATATAACTTTAAAGGGTGACTTAACAACCTCAACATTCATATATTCTTCACAAGTAAATATCTATTTTCCATTTGGTCATTTGAAGACCAACCAATAATGAGCTATACAACAAGTTTCAATTTAACTATTTTTCATTTTCTTTCCATGGAACTTCCTTCTTACACACAATCATAGGAATATCCCAATCACATACATCATGATACTCGATAACCAAAGATTTCATAACATCTTATCATTTTCCAAAAATAATATCCCTAATTTCTAGGGTTTTCACAAGCTAGGTTTTTCCTCATTTTTGAAAGGATTTTCCCAAGGCAACTCCCCCATTAACAATATAGTTCATACCCTTAAAAAATTTTAGAAAACATTGAGGAATACCCACTTTTAAGATCATCAAGAACTCATGAGCCAAAATCAAGGTTCAATACTACAAGAGGAAGCTCCAAAATCAACATAAACTTGCAAATATATATATATCTATATATATAACTCTAAGAGAATCCCTACCTCAAGCTTTGGAGAGAAAGAGGATGAAAAACCTTAAAAATAGATGTTGAGAAAAACTTGATTCGATCAGTGAGACCGTAACCCTCGCCGCCCTTTTCGATTCGGTGTAAAAAGCTCTCTCAAATTCTTGGTAGATCTTGATAAATCTTAGAGATAAGATTGAAATTTGATGGGTTTGTAGAGAAAAGTGAGAGCAAATATGAATATATACTGTCCTATATAAGTCACATAAAAGCACATAATTAAGGTAACCTTCAAATTTAACAGTTAATCAAGGAGGCGGGTGTTACAATGTCTCCCCCGTAGGATGTTTGGTCCTCCAAACTTAATTACTCTCTTCCAGGAAGAGTGTAGGGTCTAATGGAAATAATTTGGGGTATCTTCGCTTCATATCTTCTTTTTTTTCCCAAGTCGCATAAATTCCACTGTGATTTTGCCAATCCACTTTTACCAACGGGATTTCTTTATTTCTCAACTTCTTGATTCGATGGTTAACAATCCGAACAGGCGGTTCTTCATATGTATGACTACTATGTTTTTTGTATGAAATATGGATCTGTTAAGCAAAGATTTTGATTTTCTGTTTACTGCTATCATTAATCGATTTGAATTATAATGACATCATTTTTAAACTCTTTACACTGTTGTTATTCACTGGGCTCTAGCTCATTCTTTGATATATGTATGTATTCCCGCCAACTGAGGCCACATGAATAGAATTACCCAATTCATGACTTAGAGCTTGTCGCAGTGGTTTTTGCATTAAAGATTTGGCGCCACTATCCATACAGGGCAATATGTGAGGTTTATATGGATCACAAGACTCTTAAATATTTCTTTATCCAAAAAGAGTTGAACATGAGACAACAGAGGTGGCTAAAATTGATAAAAGACTACGATTTGCAAATCTTGTACCATCCGGGAAAAGCTAATGCCGTTGGCGATACCCTCAGTTGAAAATTAATTGGAAACTTGGCTTATTACTCACTAGGCAAAAAGAATTACTGCATGACTTAGAATAGATATTTTGTGTTTGGAGCTCAACAATGGGTAAGGGAGAAAGAGAGACTAAATTTGAGAGAGAGAGAAAAGAGAAAGTTCTAGAGATTTAGGAGAACAAGAGGAAGAATAAGAAAAAGAGAGGAAGAAATGGAATTGAGCAAATCTTAACCAAACTAACCCTTTAAGGTAAGAATTCTTCTTTAAATTCTTGAATCTAAGTTGTGTTATCCTTGAACTCATAGAATCTAAGTGGAAAATTGGGGATTAGGTGGTGTAGTTCATGTCAGGTACCCTAAAGGGAGAAATTGAAAGAAATAGTTGAAGCTTTTGTCATACATAGCATCATTCTTGTTCAATTACTTGTTTCTTGCATAATTCTTGTAGATAGAGGGAAAAATTCCTAGATTTTGAGTTTGAAATTTTACATTTCCATGGTTCTTGATTTTGCCCTTAAATTTAAAGTTTTGATCTTTTCTTTTTCAATGCAAATGGGTTTGTTTTGAAGACATGGTTTAATTTGAAGTTAGAACTTGGTTATTTAACGTGTTTTTGTGAGTTTTGGGTTTTGATTGTATGAATTTGAAGTTGGATTTGCAAAAATGGAGCTTCAACTTTAAAGTTGGCTTAAGCACTGTACAAGCGATCGTGGCCACCGCACGAGCGGCCAGCCTTCCCCTGCTCACCTTTGCAATCTACTTACACGAGCGGCCCAAGGCCATCGCACGTGTAGTCAGCAGGACCGGCTCAGTTTTGTTTCCTTTCTGTTTTCTTTGACTTCCGGGTCTCCGGTTGCATGGTTTTCAAATGTTTTTCATGTACATTTGCATCTTATGAATACAAGGAAAATTAGTGACTAAGTAACGAATAGGTTATGAAGTGATTGCATGAAAGGATTGTATGTTGAACCATTGTGTTTAAATCTGTTGTGTAGGTCAAACATCGCGTCCTACCCACACGTTTCCAAGAGTCGACTGTGATTAACAATCGTGTAAAGATATGTTCAATTATGAATATTTTCTGACTTATACTAGGCTCTAACCACCTAGTCCAACTTTTAATTTTAACCTTATAATTTAACGATTCAGATATGTCTTTTTCATATCCTAACATATCTGTCAATCAAAACATACTTCAAATAACTCATGGCACATAATTAACACACATATAAGCATATAAGTCACACAAAAGCACATAATTAAGGTAACCTTCAGATTTAATAATTAATCAAGGAGGCAGGTGTTACATAGAGAGAGAGAGAGAGCTAAAAAAATAGTCAAAACAACCTTTTGGCTTCAGTTTTGAGGAAAAGAGCACAAAAATCGAGACTGATGGGCTGAAATTCGCTCGAGCGGTTTGAATTCCACACGAACGGAAATTTTTCCCTTCACGGGTAGATTGTTCTAGAGAGCTGTCCAGAAATGCATCCAAAATCCGCTCGAGCGCGACCCGAAATCCGCTCCAGCCATTTTCTACCCAGAAAAAATCTGAAAATATTGAAAAACCCTGTGAGGATCCACTCACACGGTTTTCAATTTCACCGGAGCGGTTTTTGCCCAGAAATTCAGAAGGTGATTTTGCAGATCAAGGCAAGTTCTAATGCCCAAAACTCAAAGTTTACAACCCGGAAAAGTTACAAGAGGCTAAGTAAAAGTAGAACAAATTTTCAATGACTCAAAACGATGAAAAAAATACCGTCCAATACCCTAATTTGAAATCAGCTACTTACCATCCTTATTTTGTAACTAAAGAAGTTGATTTCACTGTCGTCGTTGTATCATGGAAGTATGGAAGAAAGCCAAGTTCTTATCCCCATAATTCAGCCATTGAATTCTCGAACTTTGGTGGAGATACATCTCTTTGATCCATGCTTGATTCTATAAATTTTCATCCGAGGCATCCTGTGCTTGAAGCTTTAACAAATCTGATTTCAATTGGCTTATACGAAGCTTGTTATTGTCAAATGTAGCCTTGCTCCAATCCTATAAACCATTTGCATGACTTCAACTTTTGTTCCAATTGAAACATAGGGGACCCATTAATTTCAACATCCCACTTTGAGTGAATAACATCCACACAGTCAATATGGGTAGACAACATTGTTTCAAACTTGAACACTCTTGGCACCTTTTTTAGAGGAACTTGACAATTTAGGACAAGGGGACAATGGTCAAAACCCACCTAACCCTCATGAAAGACTTGAGCGTCATTCTATTGATGCCACTACTCGGTCCAGCTTTTCCCGAACATTTGCTGCACCCACCTGATTGTTTGTCCACGTATAAGGGGCACCATTAAATTCTAAATCCATAAGGGCATAATTTGACAATAACTCTAAGAAGATTTCAAGCTAGCTCATACGACATTTCATTCCTCATTGTTTCTCCCAAATGGAGCCTATTTAATTGAAATCATCAATACTCAGAAGAGGATATTGATTATCTGAAACCATCCTCTGAAACTGCCCGCAGAAGCTTCTACAACTCCCTCTCTAGGGAGGAGCAAAAAAATAAAGTAGCCCAACTTCGAAGATTACTAGGAGGTGACACCACCGCTCTAATCAAATTTCTAGATGTGAATCTAATATCAATATACACCTCATATGTCTTGTGCCCACAAGACATAACAAGTTACTGTGAGACTTGAGTAGGCCCATCTTAGGCCTATTTCAATGATCTAAACTATTTAATTCATAAAATTTATCACAAATATTATTCATATAAAAAATCAAATTGATTGGATACTAATAACTACATGATCATGTCCTAATTGTTATATAAAAAAAAATTAAAAAAATGAACTATTAACCAAAGGAAAATTTATCTATAAGTCTCATATGGGGAAATGTTGATCTATTTAGTTCTATGAGTTTCTTATGAACCAATAAGTCCTTTTTATTTTGAAAGGTGTATTTATTTGATTTGGTACCATTTGAGTTTAAGTAAATTTCCTTTTATAATTTATTTTTTCAATTTTATGATTTGTTTTTGGGATGAGAATGGAAAGGTGAGGTGTGAAAGATTCTTTTTGAGGAGATTGATGGCTGAAATGTTAGGTCTCGAGTGTGGAAATCTATATTTTTGTTAGTGATTTTTTGGTGTTACATTGGAGTGTTATATTAGAGTGTTACGTTTAGAAAAAGTACATTAAGGAGTTTTTGTGTGTTACATTGTTTGGAGTATTATGTTTGGAAAAAATACACCAAGAAATTTTTTTGAAATGTTATATTGTTACGTTTGAGAAAAGTACACTACGCAGTTTTTTAGTGTGTTATATTGATTGAAGTATTACGTTTTTAGAGTATTATGTTTAGAAAAAAATACACTAAGGAGTTTTTGTATGTTGCATTAATTGGAGTGTTACGTTTGAGAAAAGTACACTAAGAAGTTTTTTTAGAAATGTTATGTTGTTACGTTTAATAAAAGTATACTAAGGAATTTTTTAGTGTGTTATATTGGAGCGTTACGTTTTTTGAGTATTACGCTTGGAAAAAGCATGTTAGGAAGTTTTTTTTGAAATGTTACATTTAGTAATTTCAACATTATAAGAAAATTTACATTTGTCAAGGCCCTTTATGTAATGCACACTAGAATGAGCCTTTTGGGTCTAGAAGAAAAAATGAAGGATCAAACAATTTATAAAATTACTATTTAAAATTTATTAGTGTTTCGCCATAAGAAAAAAATGTGAATATTTTAAATATATAATTTGTTTTTAAGAAATAAAGGATTAAACTGCGTGAATAATTGAATGCTCACATTACTAGCAATCAATACAGGTGCATGAAAGCATTATTTGAGAATTAGCTAAAAGACTAATTTATTAATTGAAAATAAATATATAAAAGAAATTATGTTAAAAGTGTTAGCTTGTATGGTGCATTTTTAATTGTTTAGTTTTTCCAATGAATTTATTATAAAAGTGTCTCAAGATTTGTATACTACTTTCATATTTAGGTAATGTGAGACTTCTGCTTCACACTTACTTCTACGCGCAATGTGCTCATTTACCGTGAGCAAGAAAAGGACTAAGTATTCAAACTAATATAGTTTGGGGTAGCATTTAAATCCGATAATCTTTTTTAAGGAAAGTTATAATGTAGTTATATTAAAATAAAAATTATAATACAATTATATTAAAAGCTTCTCCCAAAGGAGATCCTCATCCGTTAACTTTGGATGTACATAGAATTCAAGTACATAAATATTTTTAAAAAATTATTGTAGGACTTAAATTTAATTTTAGTGTAAATTATCAATAGGTCCTAATAGTTGGACTTAATTTTCATAAAGTCCTATTGAAAATAAGTCTTGGTAAAATTATCGCTAAAAATAATTTTTTTGTGATAATTTTTTATATATGTCACTAAAAATTAACAACTAGTGACTTTTTTTTTTATAAAACTTACAATTAATGACTTTTTTTATGACAAATTTTTTCTATAGGACCTATTAAATAATAAGTCCATTTATTAGGACCTATACGGAAATACTCCTTTATTTTATATGTAGACTTTATAATACATAAGTCTAATCTAGACCATATTATAATTTTTTTAACTAATTTTTTATGTATCAATTTTGTGTACATATTTTTACTATTTTGGATCTGCGGAAGGAAAAATAATCAATAAAAATATAAGCAATAAAGATATGTGAAAAAAAAAAAAAACCAAAAGATTTATCATATGATTTATATTTAACTCAGGTAACATTTTAAATAAATGAGCCATAAAAAATTAAAAATTAGCGTATGAGTGTGACTTTTCACCTCACCGCGACACTTTAGCCCAAACTTGCGTTCACGTTAGAAAAGCAACTTTTGGATTCACCCTAGCCTCAACTGATTGGTTTTTTGGGTGATGGTGTTGATTTTGAAACTATTAAATTGATTTAAACGATTCATTTTTATAGTGTAAGTTATTTAAAAAAGTTTAAATTAAATGAATATTTATTGACATATGATTATATCATATTATATTTATTTTTTTAAAAAATCTATGTTTATGGTACAATATTTTAAAATAAACATAATTTTAATAATTTATTTGATATAATCTATATGTTGAACGATTTCAATTATCTTAATCAACTTATCCCAACCCAATGTGAAAAAATGAACTTTTGGCCAAATTTCTCAAAAGACCAAAAAAAAAAAAAAAAAAAAAAAAAGAAAAAAAGACACAAATTATTTTGTTGTTTCACCTCACAAATTGTACTCAAATTTAAAATCTAAAGCTTGATAATAAAAATAAAAAAATAAAAATCTAAAGAGAGCAAAAAGTTAAATAATGGCAGTCTATTAACTATGATTATTATTATTATTATTATTATTTGCAGTATGAGGATGCTAGTGGATTAAAGTTGGAAGGTTTGGCTTTTTTTAAATTGTTATTTTAACTTAAGCAAACGTTTGGATTTAGTAGACTTATTTTGAGATTGATTTCAGTAATTTAAACTGTTTATTTTTTAGGACTCTTTGAGTAGAATATATATGCTAAAAATTTAGATGATTGGAATCATATTTATTTTTTAAAAAATGAACGACAAATATAATTTTAAAAATAATCATTCATATTTTACAATACAAATTTGATTTAAACATATAGCTACTGATTTCTAGTCATCTTAATTTTTACATATATATTCTATTCAACGAATCATAAAAAATGAATGATTCACATCACCAAAATCGATCTTAAAATTGGCCTACCAAACCCAAACGCTCTATCAAATTATGATGATCAATATGAAAAAAAACCAAACTAGAAGTTAAATTACTATAAAGTATGTTGATACGCTATTTCATTGACTTGAACATGAGATTTTTATCTTACTTGCACTTGGGCAAATGGTTGTTGTGATGCTTGGGGAGATCCATCTCGAGCCTATTTTGACAATGGAAAATGTTTGAGGGCCACAATTTTTGTGGCCACAATGGCTCAAAACTGTCAAAACGACGTCGTTTTGGCATGTTTTGCACCCAAAACGACATTGTTTTGACAGTTTTGATCTATTGTGGCCCTCTAGCATTGTTGTTTAACAATCCAAGTTGTACAGCTTGTAGCCCCATTTTGTAGATTGTCAATGAAAAAATTAGTTTAGTCGGACATTTGCAGTCACATTACTAGATTACATTTGTTTTTGAAAGAATGAATGATAAGTATTCATTGAAACAAGTCTATTTGTGAATATTCGATGAAAACCCTAATATTCCTATTATTTTTCTCTCTAGAATTTCCTGCTAGGAGAGAGGGAGACGGCGGTGGTTTTCCCACCTCTCTGATCTCCCTATCCTCTCCCTTTCCCTCCACCCAATTCTTCTTCAAATCTGGTCCTTAACCCAGATCTAATATTTGCCTTATTAATCCGACCATTAAATTGATAACAAAAATCTTTATTTATTTTTATTTTATTTTAGAGTTTCACAATTACATTAAATTTATAAGTTAAAATTTACAACTCGCCTATTCTATTGGTTCAAAACAATTAAAATATTCAAATCAAACTGCCAATTTTAAAGTCCTGCGAGTTGGGAACAAATTAAAAATTATCAACCTTTCAAAAGCAATTTAATTAAAATTATTTTTCTTAAACCATCCAGAACCATCCAAACCGACCCAACACACAACCATCCAGAACCATCCAAACCGACCCAACACACACCTATTAACAACCAAAAGCATCAATTTGATAGAACCCTTACACATTATTGCGCCCTATTAGTAGGGTCAATAATGATTCAAATTACAAATTTTTTTATCAACAATCATTGACCATTCGCTTAGATATTTTTTGCATTTTGCCAAACGAAAGAAGATGCCAGAAAACATGCAAACCTTGAGTATTTTTTATTTATTTTTCTTTAAAAAAAAAACTCCAATAATAACGAATAAAAAGAAAAACACCCAACAACAATCTAATGAGGCTAGAATACCCAATCCAAAGGTAATGAATTAGCTAGACAAGGATGAGCAGTCCGATGGATAGCCCGTTAGCTACTATGCGACACCATTTAAAGGACAAGTCCTCCATCTCCGGATATATCATAAATCTGATATCTTCAAGAATAACACCAGAGATGGATGTTGTGGGGACATAATTTTTGAATGACAACACGTGGCCGATGTGTCACCGAAGTGCCAGCCGAGGTGCCATGTGTCCTGGTCATGATGCCGAGATGATCTCGGCTAGACCGAGGTTATTTGTGAAGAAACCGGAATCCGGGATAAGTAGATAAGGGACAAGAGTCCTAAAATGGAAGAGGACTTCAGTTTGGATAAAGATAAGACTCTTAGAGAATTTATCATAATCCTACTGGGAGTCCAAGATTAGTAGTAATCCTAAGTTCATTGAAGTTAGACTTCTATTGGAACTAGATTTGTGTTGGCTATAAAAGAGAGGCACCTTCATGGGTCTAAGGTATGTTTTTTATGCTTTGTCCAGTGAGTTTAGTACTATTGGTTATCTTTGAGAGATATACTGACTTGATCGTCGGAGTGCCCCCGGATGGACAAACCACCGCCGGAATCTTCTCTTTCTGTTGCAGGTCAGCCAGGTATTATCTATTCTGCCAGTGCTCTCCAGCTGAATACTGAGTTGGCAGTGTGGTCGGAAAATCACTCCCATAGATGTAATGAAGGATCAAGGGACACATGACCCCCTCATTTTTTTGAAAATTACACTAGTACACAGGAATAATAAGAGTGTCTCCAATATATCCCTTGTAAAATTATACTAGTGCCCTCCTAATTATTTTAAGGTACCTAATATTTTTTTATTTTATTTTTCAAAGAGAACCCTTATATGATGTTTTAACAAAAAAAATAATGATATCTAAACAATATGTTTGTACAAAAAATCTATGTAATAACTTATCTTGTGATTCCTTCATTTTCAATCAAACCATCCACTATTGTCCTTGTAATTTTACAAATGTTATTGGCACATCATTCTGATAAATGTTTTTATATGAATTTTATGCTTACAAATCACTTTTAGTGAATTCTATCTCGAACACATTGATACTTTTTGTATTCCTCACCCATTCTCTCATCATACTTTATAATCTCTTCAATTTTCTTTAATCTTTAAAAATAAAAAAATCAAAAAATTGAGTATTGAAATATATATATATTTTTTGGGTATGTTTCTTTTAATCTATCTTGAAATTAAAAAAAAAATTAAAAATTCTAGAACATATATTCTAATAAGATGTAATAAAAAAATTTCACCTGTGTGTTTATAATTATTTTTGATCTTCTACACTAATTTATAACTTTTCTAAAAATTTAAGGATAATTAGAAAGTATAGTATGGTATGTCAAGAAGGTTATGAATTGTGGGTCAATTGAGAGAAGTCAGTTAGGTAGTGGTTGAGAGATTAGTTAGTCAGTTAGAGGAAGTCAGTTGTGAATTAGTTAGTTAGTTAGAAGTGTGAGGTGAAGAAGTAGTTATAAATAATTGAGGAACTCTCATATGGGGGGTATGTAAATTTCTGAAAATAATACACAGATTGTTCACTTTCTTCCTTATGCCTCTATTTCTTCTTTCCTAGCTACTACATTGGTATCAGAGCACCCAGGTTCTTGGCCTGTTCATCCTCTGTAACCACTATGGCCGACGAAACTAGAGCAGCCCAGGAAGCTAAAAAAATTGAGGAGACATTACGCTCATTAAAGGAGGGTAATGAGAGAAATGCGAAGAAAATCGAGGAAATCAGGAGTTCTCTCAAAGAATTGGGGGATATCAAGGAATTGATTGCTGCCATGAGTATGAAGTATGATCAAATGGCAGGACACATCTATGGGAAACAATATGTAGATCGGAGTGATAGTTCTAGAATGTTTTGCCAAGAACAGTCAGGGGTTTCTCCAGTAAGGGTTCAGGCCTATGGGGATTTTCAAGCTCATGGGGATTTTCCATTCAGGATAGACTACCAATCTCATCAACGATTTGTGAAGATTGAATTTCCTCGCTTCTATGGTGATAATCCAAATGGTACCCAAATGGTTGGCTTTATAAATGTGAAAGATTTTTTGAGTATAATGCTGTTGACAATCTTGATAAAGTGAAATTAGCATCTCTTCATTTGGAGGACTCGTCCTTGCAATGGTTTCAATGGTTTGAAAGATGCCATCATCATATTACTTGGGATTTGTTTACACAAGGACTTCTATCAAGATTTGGCCCAAATTCATATGAAGATGCAATGGGCAACCTAACCAAATTAAAGCAGACCACTACTGTGAGAGCTTACCAGGAACAGTTTGAGGTTTCGGCGAACAAAACTCAAAACCTCCCTGAAACTTTCTTTATTAGTTGTTTCATAAGTGGTCTTAAGGATGAAATTCAACCAGGGGTGTTAATGTTTAAACCAACCTCTATCACTCAGGCTACTGGGTTGGCAAAACTTCAAGAAACAAGTATTGAAGCCATTACCAAGAAGACTAGGTTGGGAACCAAATCAGAAGGCATCCCTCATTTTTCGGTAAACAGGTCACAAGTGGGTAATGGGGGATATGTTCGAAAAGAGTTATCTAAGGAATTGGAGGAAAAGAAGGCCAAAGGGTTATGCTTTAAGTGCAATGAGAGGTATACTAAAGGGCATGTGTGTAAAAAGAAGCAATTGTATGTTATGGAAGAAGAAGAAGATGGAGAGGAAGATGATTAACTACCAGTTCTTGATGAAGATAAAAGAGAAGATGAGGAACAGTTATCTGGGGAGGAACTGTAGATTTCTTTGAATGCTTTAACTGGTACAATCTCTTATAGAACAATGAGGGTTAGAGGTAATGTTAAAAAACACCTCATCATCATCTTGATTGATTCAGGGAGTACACATAATTTTCTGAGTCTAGCAGTGGCCAAAAGAGCTAATATCGAGACTGAAAATAATGATTCCTTACCAGTATCAGTTGCTGATGGGACAAGAATGTTGAGTACAGCCATGTGCAAAGATTTTCAGTGGGAAATGCAAGGCACAAATTTTCAGGCTAACATGGGGTCCTGCAACTAAAGGGGTGTGATATGGTTTTGGGTATCCAATGGTTGGCAACTCTAGGTCCAGTTAAGTGGGATTTTAAGCATCTTAGCATGGAGTTTCATCTTAATGGCAGAAACCATGTTTTAAGAGGGGGAAAGAGAAATAAAGAGTGATGAGTTAAAGGTTTTGAGCCCAGAAAAAATGCAGAAGTTGCTGCACAAACAGCTACAAGGAGCCATAGCCCAACTCTATTTGTTGCAAGCTGATTGTCTTGTGAGGGAAGAAGAGACTCCACCAGATTTGGCGGTTTTGCTGTCTGACTTTGCAGGTATATTTCAAGAGCCAAAGGACTTACCTCCTCCTAGATCTCATGAGCATTGCATCCCTCTCAAACCAGGGACTGAACCTACAAATGTGAGACCTTACAGGTACCCTTATTTTCAAAAAACTGAGATTGAGAAACAAGTAAAAGACATGCTTACCTCTGGTATAATAAGGCCTAATGTCTGTCCATATTCTTCACCATTGCTATTGGTTAAGAAGAAAGATGGCACTTGGAGAATGTGTGTGGATTATAGAGCTCTTAATAACGCTACTGTCAAAGATAAGTTTCCTATCCCAATAATTGATGAACTTTTGGATGAATTATGTGGGGCACAGTATTTTTCTAAACTGGATCTCAGGTCGGGCTATCACCAAATCAGGGTTCATTTCTCTGACATTGACAAAACAACTTTTAGAACCCATGATGGGCACTATGAACTTTTAGTGATGCCCTTTGGACTCACTAATGCCCCTTTTACCTTTTAAAGTCTCATGAATGAAGTCTTTAGACCTTTTATAAGGAAATTTATTCTGGTATTTTTTGAGGATATCCTGGTATATAGTGGGTCATGGGGAGACCATTTGCAGCATTTGCAGCTTACTTTACAATTGCTTAGGAAACATCATTTGTTTACAAAAATGTCCAAATGTGTTTTTAGAAAGGATGATTAAAGTATTTGGGACATTTAGTTTTAGCTACGGGTGTTTCTGCAGAGCCAACAAAGTTACAAGCTATCAAATCTTGGCCAATCCCTTATACTATCAAGGAATTGCGGGGTTTTTTAGGTCTCACTGGTTATTACAGAAGATTTATCCAGCATTATGGTCGAATTTGCTCTCCACTTCATTGTTTGCTCAATAAAGATTCCTTTGTATGGTCCTCTACAGCTACAACGGTTTTTCTTTAACTCAAAGCTGCCCTACTTTCAACACCAGTCCTTGCCTTACCTGATTATAGTATGGCCTTTGTTTTAGAGTCAGATGCCTCTGGCACAGGCCTTGGAGCTGTGCTTATGCAAGATAGACATCTTATTGCCTATTGGAGTAAGGGCATTTCAGCAAGAGACCAAGCTCTATCTACCTATGAAAAAGAATTAATGGCAGTAGTGTTGGCAGTCCTCAAATGGAGGCATTACCTTCTAGGTAGGCATTTCCTTATTAGGACTGACCACCAAAGCCTGAAATATCTTTTGGAGCAGAGAGTGGGAACTCCTTTCCAGCAAAAATGGGTGACCAAGCTGTTGGGTTTTGACTACACTATCACATACAAATGTGGGAAAGATAACCAAGCTGCTGATGCTTTGTCCAGGAAAGAAGAGTTGATCAATACTGCTGATTCAACAGCTATGATTCATGCTTTATCTTGTATCTCTACCAATTGGTTGGCTGAAGTAAAGCTCAGTTGGAGTGAAGATGTTGGCATTCAACAGTTGATATTGGACTTGCAACAAGGTCAAGCTCATGCTGGTTATGCTTGGGACTATGATATTTTAACCTACCATGGCAGGTTGGTAGTTGGGAACTCAGCCCTCAGGATGCAACTTATTTAGGACTTCCATTCTTCACCTTGGGGAGGACACTCGGGAATAATCAAGACCACAAAAAGACTACATAGGAGTTTTTATTAGAAGGGCCTACAGCAGGATATGGCTCAGTTCATTTCTGAATGTGATACATGTTAGAGGTACAAAAGTGAAAATGTCAAGTATCTAGGCCTATTGCAGCCCTTTCCCGTTCCTAATAGGGTGTGGTCTGACATTTCCATGGATTTCATTGAAGGTTTACCAAATTCTCAAGACAAGACTATGATCTTTGTAATAGTAGATAGGTTGTCAAAATATGGCCATTTCATGGCTTTATCACATCCTTATATAGCTACAGATGTGGCCAAAGTATTCTTTGATCTAGTGTTTAAATTGCATGGTCTTCCTTCTACCATTGTTTCAGATAGAGATGCTGTGTTTACTAGCCATTTTTGGCATGAACTTTTCACTTTATAGGGCTGTAAGCTGTGCTTTAGCATTGCTTATCACCCTCAAACGGATGGTTAAACTGAAATTTTGAACAAATGTTTGGAGAACTACCTCAGGTGTATATCTGGAGACTGTCCTAGACAGTGGGCTAAGTGGCTCTCTTTAGCTGAGTGGTGGTATAATACCATCTATTATGCTGCCACCAAAACTACTCCTTACTTTGCAGTCTATGGACAAGAACCTCCTGACTATACTTTTTGCCTTTCCACACCTTCTTCAGTAGCAGTTGTGGATAATTGGGTAAAAGAGAGGGCTGCTATTATCAAGACCTTAAGGGAGCATTTAACTCAGGCACAGCAAATGATGAAACATTATGCTGATAAGGGCAGGTCTAAAAGGGAATTTGAAATTAAGGACTGGGTGCTCCTCAGGTTACAACCCTATAAGCAGACTACAGTGGCTTTGCAGAGAAATATGAAGCTATCTCCAAGGTATTATGGGCCATATTAGGTCTTGGAAAGGGTTGGTTCAGTAGCTTATAAGCTGGAGTTACCAACAACTGCTAAAATTCACCCTGTTTGTCATGTCTCATTGCTTAAGAAGAAAATCGGGACTAATGTATTAGCTCACACTACTCTTCCCCCAGTAGGTCTTGAGAGAACTTTGTAACTGGAACCTATGGCTGTCTTGGATAAGAGGATGGTTAAATGGGGTAATAAGGTTGTGGTTCAGTGGTTAGTCCAATGGACGAATTCTTTTCCATAGGATGCTACCTGGGTTGATAATTTTGAGATAGAAGCAAAGTATCCTCAATTTCAGCCTTGAGGTCAAGGCTATTTCTCAAGCAATAGAGAATGTTATGTCAAGAAGGTTATGAATTGTGGGTCAGTTGTGGGTCAGTTGAGGGAAGTTAGTTAGGTAGTGGTTGAGAGATTAGTTAGTCAGTTAGAGGAAGTCAGTTGTGAATTAGTTACTTAGTTAGAAGTGTGAGGTGAAGAAGTAGTTATAAATAATTGAGGAACTCTCATATGGGGGTATGTAAATTTCTGAAAATAATACACAGATTGTTCACTTTCTTCCTTATGCCTTTGTTTCTTCTTCCCTAGCTACTACATAGTACCCCTATGTCAAATTCCTAAATCTGTCACTAAATAGCACCACAATCCCAGAGGGAACATCTTCCGAGACACGCGACTGGATCACTCTCTTGTTGTCCCCTTCAAACCTCAAGTATGAATACTGTTTGTTAGATGCAAAAAAATACAAAAATTTTGAGAGTTTAATTTTTGGATAAATTATAAATATATTTCTTGAGATTAAATATCTAAAATACAAAATAAATCTAAGATTAAATTAACAAAATTAAACATTCATAATTTATCTATTGAAAAATTCTATTTGCACACCCCACGTACTCTTAGTTGACACCATCATTCATAATTTTTTAATTACATTTTTATCCTTCAATCAAATATCCAAAATACCATCATCTCTAATTCATACCCCTCATTCAAAAACCCTAACCCTATTGATAGCCACCACTACCAGCCACCATCATTGGTCGGCCAACCACTACTACCAATTGGCAAACCACCATCAATTGGCAACACTATGAAGCCATCACCATTACGAAGTCATCTTCCCTGTTACCACTTTCCATTCTCTTCTTTTTTCCTGTCGCCGCTACCATTGCCATCAGTTACAACTCGCAATCTAGGGTTTTAGAAAGCAGTGATGGGGAGATCATGATGGAAACTGCAAAGGCAATGGCCATAGAGGAAGGGATGGTCAAAGCTAGTCAAGCGACTGATCGCAATTTGCAAAGAGTGTGTGGGGTTCAGAGTTAGAGAGGACGGGGTCAGGGGTTTGGAGTTGCAAGGACTATTGGAAATGGTTATAAAATTCTGGATAAAACCAGAATTTTTTCCTAAGTTTGATCTTTTTTGTAGGTGGGCCCCGTGCGTCGATTTACGCGGGTCAAAGTGGTAACGCGTTCTATGCCGCGCTGTGATTCACATAGTATATTTGGTTGCTCAAAACCATTATCGAGTGAATGGGAAATTGAAGCCAAAAGTGTGCTCCATGGAAATGGAGTTTTGGTGGACAATCCTTAAAAGTTTGAATAAGGCTTGTCCCATATTGATTTGGTGGGAAGTTTTGAATGAGTTTATAAGGCATGGGTTTGGTACTTGGGGTGTGCCCCAAGGGGTACCCAAGTGTTTTAAAGGGAGAGGTTATGGACAAAATGGGCTAGACCCATTGGACCCAAAAATCACCACACGCGCGCTGTCGTCCGGTCGGGTGGGCTGGGCTGGGCTTGGACGCGGGTGCGTGTGTGAGGTTAGGTTGGGCTTGTTCGGCCCAATACTAATCTTTTTGGGCCAAAAATATTTGAATTTAATTTTACTTTTTTGGTAAAATAAAATCCAGAATTCAAATTAAACCAGAAATAAACTGGTTTGGTTTTACTGTACATCCAAACAGGGCCCTTCCCATTTTTTTATCTATTTAAATTATGAACCCAACAGATTCAAACCTGTTTGAATTCAAAACCATCAGGTTTCATACCTGTTCAATTCAAAACATGCAGCCACCTTTACATCTATAAATACGACAACCCTCATTTGATGTTTGAGATTCAGAAAATTCATTATTTTCGTCCTTAAGAGCTCTGCAAATTTATTCTTCATTTTGTTGCATTATTTTCTTGTGAGAAAAAGTGTAAACACTTAGTGTGTTCGTAAGGCAAACAATTTGTAGTGCTGCTATTGTTTGTAGTAGATCATTTCATCCTGATAGATAGACGTCCAAATTCTGAAAGCACCGTGGAGAGGACGAATCTGTCTTAAGGACACAGTGTCAAACATTAGACTTGATCAGATTATAATTCGAAGAAATTAAATCAAGTAAGTTATTTAATTTATTTTCAGTGTTGTTTTTTTTTATTAAAATCAGATTTAAATTTTGTTTTTGTAACAAAATAAAATCTGTTATTTATTTATGTACTTTTTATTTCGAGTTTGATTTTTGTAATCAAACAAATTTCTCTCCTTTTCTTTATTTCTTTAAATTATAATTGTTGTTGTGTACACAATGTAACAAAATAAAATCTATTTTTTATTTATTTATTTTATTTCGAGTTTGATTTTTGTAATCAAACAAATTCTCTTATTTCCTTTATTTTTTTTTATTCTAGTTGTTGTTTAGTACACAGCAGAATTTAATTTATTTAAATACAGTGAAGATTGTCCTACAATCTTAAGACAGAACCTTTTTGGTATCTTCATTGTATTTAATTTTCTGTAATTTCATAAGACATATTCTGGTTGGAAAAACAAATAGTGGTTTATGCTATTTGGCAAATAGTAGTAATATACTGTCTCTTTTCTTTAACAACTAGTAGTAATATACTGGTGTCATTAACAATTGCAGAATATTAATTTGTGTTACAGAAAATTATTGTGATATTTTATTTTTCTAGTTTTAGTAGCAAGGAAAATAAAATTATTTTGTGTTCTAATTTATTTTCTGGTTTTAGTAACTAAAAAATTAATTTGTGTTTTAATTTTTTCTGATTTTTGTAATCAGAGATTATGACTACTGCAACTGAAACTGCGTCTGGTAGCGGTACTCCTATTGTTACACCAACCCCGGTCCCTATTCAGAACCATGTTCATGTACCAATCAATCATGGAGAAAAATCAGAAAAATTTAACGGTACCGAGTTTAAGAAATGGCAGCAGAAGATGCTGTTCTATCTTACAACGCTTAATTTGGCCCGGTTTCTCCATGAAGAGGCTCCAGCACTTAAAGAGGGTGAAAGTGATCGGCAAGTTGTTGCCGTTGTAGATGCTTGGAAACATTCAGATTTCCTGTACAGAAACTACATCCTCAATGGCCTTGACAATATGCTGTATAATGTATACAGTCCTCTGAAAACAGCAAAAGAATTATGGGATTCTTTGGAGAAGAAATACAAGACAGAGGATGCCGGTACGAAGAAATTTGTTGTCGGTAAATTTCTGGACTTCATTATGGTTGACTCCCAAATGGTAATTTCTCAAGTTCAAAGTTTTCAATTAATTTTACATGATATTCATTCTGAGGGTATGTCTCTAAGCGAGTCATTCTAAGTCGCTGCTTTAGTGGAAAAGTTACCACCGGCTTGGAAAGATTTCAAAAATTATTTAAAACATAAACGCAAAGAGATGACCATGGATGAATTGACTGTAAGATTAAGAATTGAGAAAGATAACCGAAAGGCTGAAAAGAGGAATGGGAAAAATCCCATTGAGTCCAAGGCTAATGTGGTTGAACAAGTTCATAAACCACATAACAAAAAGACGAAGTTTACTGGAGATGGTCCTAAACAAGGCGATAGCAACAAGAAGTTCAAAGGAAAATGCTATAACTGTGGCAAGACTGGACATAGAGCTTCTGACTGCCGCCGAAGAATCATGGAAGTACAAGTAAGAAGACCACCAATCAGGCCAATGTAACAGAATTGGATTACATCTCTGATGGAGTGAATGACATCAACCTCTCTGCTGTGGTGTTTGAGGCTAACTTGGTTGGAAATCCCAAAGAGTGGTGGGTTGGCACTGGAGCAACTCGTCACATATGTGTGGACAAGAAGATGTTCACTACCTACAATGAGGCTGCAAATGGTGAACAACTTTTTATGGGAAATTCTTCTACTTCTATTGTGGCTGGACAAGGAAAGTGATCTTGAAGATAACATCAGGAAAAGAACTGACCCTCAACAACGTACTGCATGTACCTGACATCCAGAAGAATTTAGTTTCTAGTTCTTTGTTAAGTAAAAATGGTTTTAGGCTTGTCTTTGAGTTTGATAAATTTGTCTTAACAAAGAGTGGTATGTATGTTGGTAAAGGATACATGAGTGATGGTCTCTTTAAGTTGAATGTAATGACAGTTGTACCGAAAGTTGCTATGAATAAGAATAACACATCTTTTGTTTATATTCTTGAGTCAAATTTATGGCATGGTAGATTAGGACATGTGAATTTTGATGCTTTGCGTAGATTAATTGGTTTAGATTATATACCAAAGTTTGAAATTAATCCTAATCATAAATGTGAAATTTGTGTAGAAGCGAAACTAACTAAGGCTCCAATTAAATCGGTTGAAAGAAAAACCGAACCTCTAGAATTAATTCACACTGATGTATGTGATTTAAAATTTATTCAAACTAGAGGAGGCAAAAAGTATTTCATAACATTTATCGATGATTGCACAAGATATTGTTATGTTTATTTACATAGAAGTAAAGATGAAGCCTTATAAATGTTTAAACTCTACAAAACAGAAATTGAAAATCAACTTGGTAAAACCATTAAAATGGTTAGAAGTGATAGGGGTGGTGAATATGATGCACCATTAAATGAATTTTGTGCACAACATGGCATTATTCACCAAACTACAGCCCCTTATTCTCCACAGCAAAATGGAATTGCTGAAAAGAAGAATAGAACCCTAAAAAAAATGATGAATGCCATGTTACGAAGTTCAGGTTTACCACAGAACTTGTGGGGAGAAGCAATATTGTCTGCTAATTATGTTCTTAATAGAATACCTCACAAGAAAACCAAAAGCATTCCTTATGAATTATGGAAAGGTCGACCACCTTCCTACAAATACTTAAAAGATATGGGGGTCGCAGATGTTATACACTGGAGCAACTCGTCACATATGTGCGGACAAGAAGATGTTCACTACCTACAATGAGGCTGCAAATGGTGAACAACTTTTCAAGGGAAATTCTTCTACTTCTACTATGGCTGGACAAGGGAAAGTGATCTTAAAGATGACATCAGGGAAAGAACTAACCCTCAACAACGTACTGCATATACCTGAC
>NW_021025240.1:142036-183001 GCF_004153795.1 Camellia sinensis
TTTTTTTGTTTTTGTAACAAAATAAAATCTGTTTTTATTTATTTATTTTTATTTCGAGTTTGATTTTTGTAATCAAACATATTCTCTCATTTTCTTTATTTCTTTATATTCTTGTTATTATTTTATACACAACAGAATTTAACTTAATTAAATACAGTGAAAATTGCCCGACAGAGAGCACGTTGTCACCGGGATAGTGCTTTGAAGTTGTCTCAACTAGACCAGACTAATCCCTTGCTGCAGTGCGTAACAAACGTTCAACCGAGCAAAGACCAAGACTCTGCCCAAGACTAGCTCGGCTGGCTACCAGGCCATACATTTTCTCAAAAATAACATTGACCATTCCTATGATTGATTATCAATCTTGTAGGGCAAATGGTATATGATTGGTTTCTCAATCTTTGACATGAGGCGTTCAGTTTCTTAATTATCTTTCAACCCAAAATTAAAAATTAAAGCATCAATGCAATTGAAAATTTATATTAAAACAAACGTTATTTCAATATTTCGATTTTTTAGGAATAACCCCAACAAAAAAGAATTATGATTTTTTAATTTGTTTTTATTTTTTAGTTTGTATATTAATCTTGTTCTAACATGAGGGCCGGCCCAACTTGCAATGAGACTTATGGCGAAATCTCACTTAGAGACTTTTGTTTTTTTAATATTTTAGTAATAATTTAAATAACATTTATTAATTTTTTATATTGTGAATTTTTTATGTAAGAACTTCTTTTCTTCTTCAATTATTGTAATTAAAATTTTAAGAGTTTATTTACATGCTTTAATATTGGGGAGTGCACCTTTAGATAATGACTTTTATTTATTTATTTTTGGGCCTTTGAATATGAAGGTTCAAGGCCGAAAGCTACCTATCCTGATGCAAGATATTTTCGACTTATACTCTTTCGTTAAGTCTGCATATTGTTGCATTTCCGTTGTCATCAAATTCCATTCATGTGGGGGATTGTTGGAAATGGTTATAAAATTCTGGATAAAACCAGAATTTTTTCTTAAGTTTGATCTATTTTTTAGGTGGGCCCCGTGCGTCGATTTACACGGGTCAAAGTTGTCACGACGCCAAACTGCCCCTAGTAGTTTGGTGCCGTAATGGCCAGTAATCCGAGATTACCGAAGGCCAACTTACAAAATTCACACACAACAGAGTATAAATATATGGGGCTCACAAGTACGGAAGCGATACATACTAACAGGTTAGTCCATAAGAGCTGTGCATAAGTCAAATGAAATAGCAACCATCTTCATATGGGTTACAACTTAATTACAAATGAAGCAAAGTACAAATTACATCTTACATATTAACAAAGGGCTTCACAAGCCGACATAACAAAATGTACGAACCACAGGTCAAGGAACATGGTCTGCCAGGTTGCCGACATCCTCCTTGCCGACGTAACAATCAAACAAAACACACATCTTGATCAAAAGGCTTCTCAAGCCGACGTATGCAACATACAAGTATTACAAATCGAGAAGCATAATTTTCAAGTCTGCCGATGTCAATACAGGTTAAGCCGACATAATCAAAAACCCAAAATAAGCTCCAGAATCACATCTAGGCGTCACCGCCTTCTTGTTCATCACCTACATATATATAGAGAGGGTGATCTTGGATACTTAGTGAATGGTATAAATAATAAAGGAGTTTGCATGAATAATAGCCGAAGTCCTTTCAAAACTATACAAGACAAAACTTTATATATAACCAGGAATGAACCTCGTCCATCTAACAAATCTTCAAAGCTTCAAGGGATACTTACTAGCATCACATATTACAAATAATAACATTCCGGCAAACATATCCACGCGGTAAACCGTCAGTGGCAAAACAAGACAAGCAAGAGGGGCATCTCAAACAAGGGTGCTACAAAAGTTTAGAGTCCTCTAGCACAAGGGACTTCCTGAGAAGGTCATCACGACAAGATCATACTTGATATACAAAACAGGACAATTATTCATGCTTAACAAACGCTTTCAAAACAAAGCAAAACAAAGTCTTTATCAAAACGTATAACATAGCTTTATTAAATATCTTGCACAAAATCAAAGACAAAACAAGTTCATCTAACAAGTCTTTCAAGCTTCATCAATCAAAGTCTTTCAAGGCTTCCAAGTTTCAACGGATGACATTAACAAAGGTTGTGCTACAAATGCTTATAGTCCCCTAGCACGTATGGACTTTCAAAGGTTATTATCAAAACCAAGCTAATACTCGATACACCAAAATAGGGATAGTCATTCATGCTTAACAAATACTTTTCAAAACAAGCAAAGCGAAGCTTTAACAAAACGTTATAACATAGCTTTATTAGAAATACCACTCACCTAGTTCTTCAAATGTTGGGGTCAAAGCAAGTCCAAGTCCTCAAAACTCGAATCTAACGGTTCAAGCTCCAATGATCAAGCTTGAAAGTTCACTCTCTCTTGCTCAAACTTCTCCTTCTTCTTCCTAGAGTTTTTCTCTCTAAAAGGCAAGATTTGATTCAAAATGATATGTTTCTCACGACAATCACTGACTTAATCCCTCTATCGGGACACGTGGCATCGGTTGATTGGCTCTACTAAAAAAGGTGACTGACTGATTAGACAAGACCAAGACAAAATGTACTCAACAAGCTAAACAACAAGAGTACTCCGGCAAGTGATGATCTCGGCTAAGGGCAAAGCTTCGGCAAGCAGGGTAATAATGACATCGGCTTGGAAGGACAACACTTGACTAAGCTGTGCCACACCTTGGCCTAGATGTGCCACACTTCGGTCTAGGTCATACCATTCCAGGAACAAAATCACTAATGCAAGGATCAAGGATCTAGGACGCCTAGATATTAACATCTCGGCCCAGATGATGCACATCTCGGCCTAGGCGACGCGCACCTCGGCCTAGATGGTGACATCTCGGCCAGTATGCCAGGGTGAAGATGGAGGTCAACCAAAGGGGTGCCAAGATGGTTCTAAGTGATAAAGGTCTCGAAGGCGTCTAGGCTTAAGATGACCTCGGCAACACACCAGACAAGAACAAAGCATGCAAGCAATCATTTAGGCAAAACAAGACAAGATTTGCAAATGCACATATTAAAACAAGATCATCCATAAGTCTATGCGAGTATGACTAAGTTAAAATAAGGGTTGTTACAAAAGTGGTAACGCGCTCTATGCCGCGTTGTGATTCACGTAGTATATTTGGTTGCTCAAAACCATTACCGAGTGAATGGAAAATTGAAGCCAAAGTGTGCTCCATGGAAATGGAGTTTTGGTGGAAAACCCTTAAAGGTTTGAATAAGGCTTGTCCCACATTGATTTGGTGGGAAGTTTTGAATGGGTTTATAAGGCATGGGTTTGGTACTTGGGGTGTGCTCCAAGGGATACCCAAGTGTTTTAGAGGGAGAGGTTATGGGTAAAATGAGCTAGACCCATTAGACTCAAAAATCACCACACATGCGCGCCGTTCGGTCGGGCGGGTTGGGCTCTGCTTGGGCGCGGGTGCGTGTGCGTGTGTGAGGTTGGGTTGGGCTTGTTCGGCCCAATACTAATTTTTTTGGGTAAAAAACATTTGAATTTAATTTTATTTTTTGGTAAAGTAAAATCTAGAATTCAAATTAAACCGGAAATAAACTGGTTTAGTTTTACTGTACGTCCAAACAAGGCCCTTCCCAGAAATAAACTGGTCTGGTTTTACTGTACATCCAAATAGGGCCCTTCCCGTTTTTTTATCTATTTAAATTATGAACCCAACAGATTCAAATCTGTTTGAATTCAAAACCAACAGGTTTCATACTTGTTCAATTCAAAACTTGCAGCCACCTTTACATCTATAAATACGATAACCCTCATTTGATGTTTGAGATTTAGAAAATTCATTATTTTCGTCCTTAAGAGTTCTGCAAATTTATTCTTCATTTTGTTGCATTATTTTCTTGTGAGAAAGAGCTCAAAATTTTCGTACTCCATCATCTGCTATAAATCTCTGCATTTTGCTGTATTTAATTTCTGAAAGAAAAAGTGTAAAAACTTAGTGTGTTCGTAAGGCAAACAATTTGTAGTGCTGCTATTGTTTGTAGTAGATCATTTCATCCTGGGAGATAGACGTCCAAATTCTGAAAGCACCGTGGAGAGGACGAATCTGTCTTAAGGACACAGTGTCAAACACTGGACTTGATCAGATTATAATTCGAAGAAATTAAATCAAGTAAGTTATTTAATTTATTTTCAGTATTATTATTATTTATTTAAATCATATTTTAATTTTATTTTTGTAACAAAATAAAATATGTTATTTATTTATTTATTTTATTTCGAGTTTGATTTTTGTAATCAAACAAATTCTCTCATTTGCTTTATTTTTTTTTATTCTGGTTGTTGTTTAGTACACAACAGAATTTAATTTATTTAAATACAGTGAAGATTGTCCTACAAGGACTACTAGTGATGGCAGTGAAGACGACATGAAAGAAGGGGCTATGGTGGGCTAGCCAGAGAGAGAATAGTGCTAGAGAAGGCGATGGTGATTTGTGGTTGCGGTGATGATTGATGGGTTATGATTATGGTTAGAATTATGATTAAAATGTCGATGATAAATGTATTTTGAAAATTATGTGAGATTATGACGTGTCAATTGAGAAAAATAAAAAAATATGTAGAGTGTGAATTAAATGAATGGTGTGAACTCATAGTAATAGTATTATAGTGGTGTGAAAGTAAAACCTCTCCTGTGTTCAAATTTAGGATAATTTTTATAATTTTTCCATAATTTTTCAACTAGAAGAAGAAGAGGGCAGATTAAAACCATAGAAAAAGGGCAAGGCCGTGGGCGCAAGGGAGAGGAACGTTGGAGATCAACATTACGTCATATCAAGAAACGTGTACGGTTGATAGCATCCACTGTGTGTCCTTCCTTCCACTATAACCACTATAAATTGGGGTCATGGGTTCATTCCCTATTGCTCGTTCAACTCTTGTTTGCATTTATTGCTTTTCAATTTTCTGTCTTTTTCTTATAACTTTCTCTCCTAACTTTTTCCCTAGAAAATGTCTTGCTGCGGAGGAAACTGTGGCTGCAGCGGTGGCTGCAGCGGTGGCTGCAAGTGCGGCAACGACTGTGGCGGGTAGGACTTTGTTTTCATTTTGATCTCTGTTTGTTTCCCTAGATTGTTCGGTCTTGAAAATTTTCCCGGCAGGAAAGTTTTTCCTTGTTAAAATTTAGTACTTTCGTTCTGTAATTAGAACATGGGTATGTTGTATATTTTGACAAAAATACAAAATTTTGAAAATCTTTTGGATTAACTTTCAAGATTTCCTCAATTATTAATTAATATTATTTTAATTCCTCAACTATGAATTGGTACATATTAACTTGTCAATTTTGAAACCGTACAATATGACTTTTTTGGATGTGGTCTAGAGTGATGAAGATATAGAATTGAAGAGCAAAATGTATAGGTTCATAGATGAGCAATAAATTGATATTCATTACCAATTGAGGGAGTGTTAGTGTAATTAATCCAAGGAGTGTTTTGGCAATATGTGATTTTAATCAAAAAGTTACTATCAAATTGTCAATTTTTTTCTTTATTTTTTTTATACTTTCTTTTAAAATAACGATCAGGTGAGAATTGAAAAAAAAAAACCAATATATTGTATCCACAGCCTTTTATTTACACCTCTGCATTTGCACTTTGTAATTTTTCTCTCCAACTTTTACCTGCCTATAATTCTCCTCTTTTTTTAAAAAAAAATAAATAAATAAAATAAAATAGACCTCCTCCAAAACAACCATAAATATTTTTTTAATACTTATTTTTGTCAAAAAGTGGAAAAAATAGGTTCTAAAAATGAAAGCAAACAGATCTTTCATAGACAATTAAGCTGTGCTTTTGGTTTGGATCAAGGATTTAAGTGGGATTTATGGAAGAAAGAAAAAAATATTTGTGAAGAAGAGAGAGATAGAAGTAAAAAGCAAAGAAAAGAAGAAAAGTGAATTCTCTTTTCTTCTAGTTTCTTTTTACAAATCCTTAGTTAAATTTTTGATCCGAACAATTTTTTATTTTATTTTTTTAACAAATCCTTTCTTAAATTATGCATCCAAACAGAGCCTTAGATATTTTTATTTTTTATTTTTTTAGATGGTGAGCGTTTGTTAGTTTGTTTGTTTTATCTTTTTTGTATTGTTATTTGACTATCGCTCTAACACATGCCATAATATTATGGAGCAATTTTATTTTAATTTGTATCATTACAGTTTATATTAAGAGCAATTTTATTTTAATTTGTATCACTATAGTTTGTATTATTATATTTTGGTTAAAAAAAAAAAACCAATGACTATTGTAACAAAATAAACTCTTAATTTTTAATTTTGCTAATTTAAATTTAAATTTTTAATTTATTTTTAATTTAATTCATCTATTTATTTTTGTTAGGTATAAAATAGCATTTATCATTTAACTCGACGTAGGTATATATTAAAATGTTTATAAAAAATAATTTAATTTAATAATTAAAATATTATTTTTTTATCAATTTTACCTAACAATAGATAAATAATTTAAATTAAAAACAAATCAAAGATTAGAATTTAAATTAATAAAATTAAAAAGGGTATATTACAAATACACTCTTGAAATTTGATTAAAATACAAATTGCTTGTTGTGGTTCTGGAAATTACATTCCGCCTCCTGAGATTTGTAATTTCATAACAAATCGCCTGTTTTATTGATAAATCATCAAGTTAATTAACAATTTTTAATGATATTATAAATGTGTTTTAATTAATAATTTAAGTAATTTTATTATTGTATAAGAGAGTAATTATGAATTTCTTTTTTTAGTCAATTCTATTAAATAAATTTTTTTAATAATGGGGTATTTGTAATTTTTCAAATTACACAAGGCAATCTATATTTTAAGTAAACTTAAGGTGTATTTATAATTTACTCAATTAATTATAGTTTATTTTGTTATAATTCAAACCTTGACGCTTTTTTTTTTAAAATTTTTTCAAAAAAATTATCACCCCTTTTTTTAAAACTTTTTTTTATATTTTATTTTATTTTAAATTCTTTCTGGATTACCAATTATTGAAATATTTATCCAAATAATAATTCATTAATGTTGTATTGGGTTAGGAGATTTGGAAAAGAATTTAAAAAAAAAAGAAGAAAAAAGTAAAAAATAAAAATAAGCAAAATATAAATTTTATTTATATTTTATTTTATTTCATATATTTTTTTCTTTTTTTCTTTTTAAACTTCTTTTTAAATCCTGCAACGAAACACAACACAACGTAAAGATCCGCCCTTAATTATTTTATGATTTGGAATGCTAAAATTTCTGGATAATATGATGACAGATGCAACATGTACCCTGACATGAGCTACTCAGAGACCACCACTACCGAGACCCTTATTGTTGGTGTTGCCCCTCAGAACACGTATGTATCTATTCTTTATATATATATATATATATATGTGATCTTTGTAATTTTAAAATTTTTAGATAATTTGTTTGATAAATTAGAAAAATATATGGTAGTTTAAGGTAGTTTGATTAGTAAGAAATTTTTTTAGTTATTATTGGATATGACAATTATTGAATATGGAAGGCATTCTTGAAATTTAGAAAGACAATAATGATAAAATTAGCAGCTATTGAATATGATTGAGCATTTTGAGAATAATAATAAAGTGTTCGTATCAAGTGTGGTTTACGTTTTACATAATAGAATGAGAAAAGTTAGGGATCATGAAAATGATCATGAAAGATTTATAATCTTTGGATTATCTTGATTAATGTGTGGTGCTTTATTCTAAGTGTAATTCAAGGGTCACAAAATTTTCATGATTATTTTCATAAAAGGTTTTTCATGATACTTACCATTGCTGAGATAAAATACATATGTTTTGTAAGATAATTTTATATAAATTGCAAAGACGAAAAAGCAATTGCATTTTATGGAGTGCAAGTGAGTTTGTATCTCCATGAATTTGTAATTTTTTTTTTTCAATCAATCATTCATCTAGGAAAAAAAAATTATACCCAAATCTTTTACATCTTTTTTTTTTTTTTTTTGGTATAGATATATACCCAACTCTTAAACACCAGATAAATGCAAAATAAGAAAACAAATTGTAAATCATTATTGTATTGCAAGTGAAAATTGTGTTTGGAAGGCGCATCTCACTTGTACTTTATTAATTTATAATTATTTTTCTAATTTTCATTTATCTGATATAAAAATTTAAGAACACAAAAATCAATCGTCGGACTTGCACAATTTCTCACATAACGTGAGTCTAATTTTTTTTAAGTTCTACACATGTTAAAAGGTCATGGCCCATTCTATAATTGGTTTTTGTGCTAGGCCAGTAAAACATATCTTATATTCTACAATCTAATTTTATTAATAACACTTGTTTTTGCAAAATTCATTTCCATTACAATTTTTTTTTTAAAAAAAAAAATTAAATGGAAGTTACATAGATATCTGACGCATATTTCTAATTTTATGTGCGGACACTTTGTGGGATCTGAGATGGGTGTGGGAGCTGAGAATGGTTGCAAATGTGGAGCCAACTGCAGCTGTGACCCTTGCACTTGCAAATGAGCAAATGACAACTTCCTAACTAGCCTTGTACAAAGCCAGAGATGAGAAGATGGTTCTCTCTCAACAATAATCTAAATACATATGTAATATGTATTTATATATGTATAACAGAGAAAATTGGCTTAAGGTCCCTCCTCTACTTTTGATAGGAGGAGAGGTCTAAAATAATATGTTTTGATGGCTAAGGTCTCTAAAATTTATTTTAGGTTGTAAAGTACCAAAATTATCCTTCCTTTATAACATAAATTTATTTGAATATTATATTGTTGACTAAACTGATAGATTTTGGAAACCGAATTTGCAGTGGAGATTTCGTCGGAATTTTCGTCGGAGATTTCAGTGGAGATTTCATGGTGGAGATTTCGTCGGAGATTTCAATGGAGTTGACGAGAAAGATTGCTACGATCGTGTAGATTTCGTCGGAGATTTCGTCGGAGATTTCAGTGGTGTTACAGTGTGTTGATCGCGTAGATTTTCAGTGGAGTTGAATCAGGTTTGTTTTCGATGGAGATACCACATGCATTTTGATTTTTGTTTTGAATTTTTATTTAGAGAGAAGCCAGCTTGATAGATTTGATTTTTATTTTTGGAATTAATTTTTTATTATTTGTTTTTTAATCAATCTCAAAGAGTGTTGACAGTGTGTTGATCGCGTAGGTTTTTGAGTGGAGTTGAATCAGGTTTGTTTTCGATTTAGATTACACATGGATTTTGATTTTTGTTTTGAATTTTTGTTTAGAGAGAGGCCAGCTTGATAGAGTTGATTTTTATATTTGTAATTAATTAATTTTTCATTCTTTATTTTTTGATCAATTTCAAATAGTGTTGACAGTGTAGGTGATTTTGATGTTTAGAGTTCATTTTTGGTGCTCTGTTTTTTATCAACATGCTGATCAATGATAAGTTTTGTTCTATGTTTTTTCAAACCAGAGAAATTTCATTTTCTGCACTTTTGTTTGTGTAGTCTAGAGGAAATTATAAGTGCATATGGACATATTATTAGAAGTTTCTAATGCAGATAGAATATGAGAAAGTGAATGTAAGTTCATAAATTTTTCTGGACTTGTATTTGTAGTTCAGAGAAAATTGTAAGTTTGTTACTCACTTTCAGTTTGTAGTTCAGAGAAAATTATATGTTTGTAAAAGATGAATAGAAGTTTTTGTTTGTCTAAGCAAAAGTTATTTTTTGTGTTTTTTCTTTCAATTTAGATAGACAATGCAGTGTTTTTTGTTATCTTGAAGGTGTATATAAGTTTGTAAATTTCTCTGAATTTTTCTATGAGTGCAATATTACAGAATGACGCATAGAAAATTGTTAGGTTGTAGTGAGGTGAAAATCATGGAGAAGCCTATAATTTCATAACAGATATTCTGTGTGATTTTTTTCTATGATTGTGTTTAATAGTTAGCAGTAAATTTCTCTGTGATTCATTAAGTTTTTGTGATTTTGTTTTTTATCATCTTGAAGGTGAATATCAGTTTGTAGATGTCTTTGGACTTTTATTTTAAGTTCAGAGAAAATTATAAATTTTAGAAATTTCTCTAGACTTTTATGTTGTTCTTGTGAAGTGTTTCTATGTTAAACAAATTATTTTTGTTGTTTTTTATTTCAGTTTCAATGGACAATGCAGTGTTGTTGCTGTGCAAATATAGGAATGATACTATTGTCATTAATGTTTCATGCGAATTGAATTTTGAGGAATTGGTTGGCATTTTGTGTAAAACATGGGAGAATTTGAAACCTGAGACTATGTGTATTTCATATTCTATTTTGGGCCATCCGAATTGTATGGTTCGAAATAATATTGATTTTCTGAATATGTTGAGGGTTGTTTGTGCACGCGGTGTTGATATAGTTGATGTTTCAGTTACTAGATGTAGTACTTCTGATGAAGAGGATGAAGTGGGGTCTAATTGGGTAGATGTTGTGGATGGTGAGTGTGATAGGCTGGGGGATGTTGAAAGGAATTCACTCTCTAAGTTTTGTTCTCACCAAGAAAAGGTGTTATTGTCGGCTAGTTGGCGGAATAATATTACGAGTGTTAGACAAAAGTTTGAGGGTGGTGTGTATGCTATTGAGGTTGGTTTTCAGTTTACGTATGTTAAAAATGACAAGCTGAGGGTTACGGCAGAATGTGCATATAAGGAATCAAGGGGATGTATGTGGCGTGTACATGCTTCTGTTGAAAAAACAAATGGGTTCTTCTACATAAGGACTTTGAACAATGAACATACGTGTGGTGTGGTGGTTCGTATGAGTAAACATTCGAGGATGACTTCCAGCTTTGTTTCTGGGCTGATACTTGAAGAGGTAAGTGCAAAACCTTTAACTCATCCAGTGGATGTTGTGAAGGAAATGAAAGACAAGTATGGGGTCTCAATCAGTTATAACTGTGGTTGGTTAGGTGTTGAAAAAGCAAAATGTAGTACATATGGGGATTCTTGTTTGTCATTTGATTAATTACGGTGGTATTTTGATGAGGCATTCAAGAATAATCCAGGTAGTCATTTTGAGTTAGATTTTGAAGATAACAAGCGTTTCAAAAGAGTGTTTGTGGCTTTTCATGCATGCATTGCTGATTTCAAATATTGTCAGTCATTGTTTTTTCTTGATGGAACATTTTTGAAAGGACGATACAAAGGAGTTATGCTTGCTGCAACGGGGAAAGATGGGAATGAAGGTAATTGTAAATATATCTAATTTTATCTAAGTATGTGAATTTTCTATACATGTAGGAATTGAGTGAATATGAATTTTCTCTGGTTTTGGCCTCTGTGAGAATTTTCACTAGATTTTGGTCAGTGTATGAATTTTCTCTGGATGTTGTCATTGTGTGAATTGTGTCTGTAGGTGGTCACTAAGTGAATTTTCTCTGGATATTATGATTGTGTGAATTTTCTCTGTAGTTGGTCACTAAGTCAATTTTCTCTGGATGTTGCCAATGTGTGAATTTTCTCTGGAGTTGGGCACTAAGTGAATTTTATCTGGATGTTGGCAGTGTCAAACTTCTCTGGTTGTTTATTGTTCTATTTTTCTCTGCATGTGTATATCTAATATGCTTGTTCCTATTTGTTTTGTAGGTTTTTTTCCTGTAGCTTTTGCTGTTGTTGATGCTGAGAATAAAGACAATTGGTGTTGGTTTCTTGAACATTTATGTGGAGTATTGGGATCAGAAAGGGTGATAAGTTTCATATCAGATCGACATTGTGGTATTGTGGAGGGAATTGCTAGGTTTTTCCCTAACTACTTTCATGGATTTTGTCTGGAACATCTGAAGAGAAATTTGAGGGATAAGTTGTCAGGTGGAAATACAAATTTGGTTAGGGAGACGATTGTGTCGAAGTTTTCAGAATGTGCATATGCTCTAACAAAGGTTTCATTTCATTTCAAGTTAAATGAATTAAAAAGTGAGGGAGGAGACATTGTGAGTGTTTTCTTGAGAAGTTTACCATATAAAAATTGGAGTGATGCATATTTTGCGGGGAAACGTTATGGTGAGATGTATTCAAATGTTGCTGAGTCATTCAATTCATGGATACGAGAAGCTCGGCACTTGCCAATAACAAATTTGGTGGACATGATACGGTTGCAAATCATGAATATGAGGTCTGATAGGAGGCTGCTCTCTAGTAAATGGAATAAAATTCTGTGTCCTCGTATGGATAGTGTGTTGGAGAAGTATTTTTTGGATGGGAGGACATGGAATGTGAGTTTATCATCTAATAATGTCTTTGAAGTGCATTGTTTTCCTTCGGTTATGGTTGATCTTGGGTTGAGAACTTGTTCATGTCGAAAATGGGAAATAAATGGGTATCCATGTCAACATGCTGTTGCTGCAATTTTTAGGAGTGAAAAGAATTTGAATTCATTTGTTAAACCATTTTTTCATGCTGATATGTATCGTCAAGCATACTCATTTTCGATTGGCCCAATTCCAACTGTTGAAAAACCTGTGTGTAGCATTGAAGATGCTATGATTTTACCTCCATTGAGCAAGAGACCTGCTGGGAGGCCGAAGAAAAACAGAATTGCTTCTAGTGGAGAGTTTAAAAGGGTGATTAAGTGTAGTCGTTGTGAGAGTATTGGTCACCATAATAAGAGGACATGCAAGGAACCTTTGTTAAATAGTTGAGACAATTTTCTCTGTGTGGATATGTACATTGTCTTCCTTTCACTAGTTTCACTATTGCATTTGTGGTTCTTCTGGAGGTATTTTAATCGGTTCAGTCCATGACCAGCCAACTTTGGTCACAAATCTCTCTATGAGTTCTGCCCTCATCAATCTTATCTTTTGTGTGGACAATTTGGAGCTGATAGGTTCATGCTTGCTATATTGTTTCATTATATAGCAGACAAAGAGGCCACAATCCAGACTGCATACAAATTATAGGTATGGTTAGTTTTAAGAAACATGCAAATCAGATTATCTTATTTATAGATGTATGAAACTTACGAATCACTTTCTTGTTGTGGAGCACTGTTGACATACTCAAAGTCGTAACTTGTGTTTTGTGAGTTTATTAATTTGAAAGAGGGTTGTGATTGAGCGTCTCTTTCAAGGCAAGCTTTCAAAAAATTCTCCACGTAATCTTGCTGCAAAAAAATAATTTTTAAATAAAAGAGAAATTTACGGACAAATCGATGGGATTCTATGAAAATTATCATCACATAAAGCTGATGATGGATCAGAGAAAATTGCACTCGTTACCAATTCTTTTGCATCTTTGACATATTTGTCTTCTGCATCATCCCTCCTTGGCCTTAGTGAGTTGTAGAACCTCCATAAATTGTCTTGTTTGTCTAGGACAAGCAAGGTCCAGTGATTTCCATGTGTGGACTTTTCATTACCTCCAGTATTTATTGGGAAATGGAGGAACCTGTAGTTCCTCCATGCTGTTTCGATATGCTTGTCAAATAAGGACACTCGAAAACTTTGATTTTCTGTCATGTTGATGAAATTCTGTGCTCAGAGAAAATCAAAAAATGGTTTTGTTATGACTAGTGACACAACTGACTTCAAGAAGTATATTAAGAAGAGAAAGTAGTAAGTAAATTCCAGAGAAAATCAAATAAAATAGTAGTAACATACTAAGCACATGGATGTGAAAAAAAATGAGGTTGGTTGTTGTTTCTCTCTGATTTGGTCAGCCAAAAGGATCTCTCCATAGCCATCAATGACCTGAAAAATATGATTTATAATTGTAATATTGTTTTATAAAGGCTGATGGAACATTGCAGAGAAATGTTGATGAAAGGGAAAGACTTACATTGTTGGCAATTTCTTTTTGCTTTATTAGGTTTCCAATGTCTTCAAAGGTAATGAGATTCAACTCACTTGTCCAAATTAAAGTGCTACAAGATGACAAAGAAGGGATTGAATTGTTGTTAATGCAATATAAGTTTGTAATTTGTTGTTTGTTATGTTCTATTTTGTTTGTTGTACTTACTCAAGCCCAGACACATTTGATATGTGCTGCAAGATGTCTTTTACATGATCTTTTACCAATCTTGAAATAGGAAGAGTTTGTGGAAAGACCCAAGATTTTCTGATGTTTATAGGTTGAGGCAAGATGTACGCATCAGCATCAAGCACTTCTTTGTCCTTCGTGCTTTGTTCAACTTGCTTTGCAGCTTGTTTTGAAGCTCTAGTCACTTTCGCAACTTTGGGATATTGGAATTCTGGATCATGCTGCTTTTCCTTCCTTTCTTTTGCCTTTAAATTTTTTATCATTGATGTCGGATCTTTTTTGACTGTAGACAGTGAAAATATTAGGAAAAGTGAAATTTCTCTGAAGTAACAGATGATGTTTCAATATGCAAATTTATTTGATTCAATATTTTGCAATTACCATAGAATTTTGTCTTTTGTTTCGGTTGTTCTTTGTGTGCCATTTGTTCTTGTTGGGTTGTTGGTTGTTGTTCCACTTGCATTCCAACTATACACAGTGAAAATCAAACAAGCCCCAAAAATGGAATAAGAAAATATACAGAGAAAATGAAATGAGCAATAGAAATATAACTAATGTGTTCAGAGAAATATAACTTCCAGAGAAAATTACCAATGACAGAGAAAATTATAATAAATAGAAATTTCTCTGAGTTATGTTCTTCTCCGCTGCTTGCTTGATGTTCTTGTCCATTGCTGGCTTCGTATTCTTCTATGTTGCCTTCTGCTTGTTCATTCCCTCCATCTTCAGATGGATCTTGTAATGTCTCCTTGAATTTGACAATTGCCTTTTTTGATTCTTTCTTCATCTTTTTGCCAAGACAGAACTCCTCTGATGGGTTTTTGACTAGCTGCTTGTTATCTATCTGTAACAGGAGACTCTTTTATTAGAGAAATGTTACAAAATTCACTGAGAGAAAAAATTCAAATAAGGAAAATAAAATTCATCTAAATGATACTAATGGGAAACAAACTTCAGAGAAAATTATATGGGCCAGAGAAAATTAGAGACATGGAGTTGATTTTATGAGGCAGAGAAAATTATGAAACAAGCAACATAATTTAGATATCAGAGAAAATCAGTCAAGGAATATAAGTTAATGCTTTACTACAACTGTGTCAGAGAAATTTGGATTCCAGAGAAAATTCATTAGAAGGGTAGAAATAAACAGTGTTTATCAAAGATGCAAGGCACATAAGTTATGGGCAGAGAAAATTACACACAAAGAGATAAAATTTGATGGCTAGAGAAAATTATGAAACAACTAACATAATTTATATATCAGAGAAAATCAATCAGGGCATATAAGTTAATGTGTTACAATTGTGGTTAGAGCAATTTGGATTCTAGAGAAAATTCATTACAAGGGCAAAAATACACCAGTGGTAAGAAGAAAACATAAATTGATAGTTCAGAGAAAATTGATCTTAATTAATCAATGCACAAGGAGGGAAACAAAGCAGTGGTCAGAGAAATTTTAGAATTTCATTGAGATTTCAGTAGCAATAGGAATCTAACCTGCCGAGGTGCAAGAGAGTGGACTGGTGTTTTCTGCAGCTGTTTCGTCAAGGTTTGCAGGTTCCACTTGGCACATCTTGGGAAGTTAGTTGTGTTACTGTCTTCCGAGTCAATGATAGTTGCATGTTCACATAGCCAATACTGTGATGAAAATGAAAGTAAATAAAATTTTCTAAACGCACAAATTTGTAAGTAAAATAACTGCAAATTTGAATAGATATTATACTTACCAGCAATGCAATGACCCACCCCGTAACTTTTTCTGGAGTTTTGTGCAATGCCATGATAGAATCAATCAATGTTGATGTGATTGCTTCCGGCCAATCATACTGTTTCATTGATTCAAGAAGTTCCACATACTTTATAAAAACCCAACCTATTGAATTTCTACTTGTTGCAAAAAATGGGGTGAGACACAAGTACAATGTAACAATGATTGCTATATCTTTGAAGTCAGTTGGTTGCTTGCCTTTCATTGCATTGACCAAGGCATTTTTAAGAACGGGACCAGTGAGCCTTGTGTCCTTTTGGAATCTTCTCCTAAGGAATGCAGATTTTGGCTTTTTAGAGTATCTTAATGACATGGCTCCTTTACCTCATTCCAAACCAAAAATCAAAGTCATGTCATTTGTTGTAAAGGTCAGGTTCTTCTTACCAACTGTGAATGTTTTTGTTTTTTCATTGTAACATTGGATTATGGCAACTACATCATCATCGGATTTCTTAGATTTCTTTGGATCCATCCTTCCAGTGGTTAGAGCTTGGATCAAATACCAGAATGGGGTCTTTTGAAGCTCTAGAAGTTGTTTTGAATTGAATTTAAGTGTTTGAAAAAAGGAGACGACAGATGAGAGGTTGGATGGGAATTGAATGTTGTAGTGAGCTCTCTTTCTGTGGAGTTTAACAGGTTTTTTCCCCCTTGAGCTTGACTCTTTTGAAGTTGGGGTACTCATCTAGATGCTAGTTGCTTCATCAATTTGGACTTGTGTGTTTTGGTGAGGAGTTTGTGGTGTTTTGCTTGTGGTTTTTGATCTTCGATGATAAGAAGACTGAGAGAGTTATTCTTTCTTGCTTGGTGTTTCTAGTGTTTTGCTGCTGGTTTTTGATCTTAGTCCATAAGAAGACTGAGAGAGTTTTTGTTTTTTGCTTGGTGTTTCCGGTGTTTCGCTGCTTTTACGTTTTGCCATTTTCTAGACAATGATTAAAACATAAAGATGTCAACATTAAATTCCAGAGAAAATTGGACATATCAGAGAAAATTACAGATAAAGGAGAAAATTGGAGATGCCAGAGAAAATTACAGATAAAGGAAAATTACAGAAAATTGGACATGCCAAAGAAAATTTGACATGCTAGAGAAAATTGGACATTAAAAATTAAATGTCAGAGAAAATCAACACAGCATCATAAACATGAGAGAGAAATTTTCAATAATTGTTAAAATTACATACAGAAGTAAACATACCAGAGAAAATGAATGATAGAAAAAAGTAAACATGGCAAGCGAAAGAAAATTTCCATTCCACAATTAGCAAGATAAAATAAACAAAGTAATGTAAACATGCCACTAAGAATTACACCATATTGAAACCAAGAATTGAACAAAATAAACATACCAGAGAAAAATACACATTCTGGAGAAAAGTACACATTCTTGAGGAAATTTCCATTCTAGAGAAAATTTCAATTCATTATATTAAAATGCAAGAGATATTTACATACACAACAGAGAAAATTAACCATGATAGAGACACTCAAGGGACGAAAGTGGTGTGATGTGGTCAGAGAAAATTATAAATACCAGAGAAACTTAGACAGAGGCAAGAGAGTAATAGACATTCTAGAGAAAGATAGACATTCGAATTAGAAATACATATTACAGAGAAATTTACAGATCAGGGAAATTTATAGACAAAATTACAGAAACATGTTCAAGAATAAGATAAAAACACAGAAATTTGTTTTTGTGAAAATAAACATGCCAGAGAAAATTGAAAGAATAAACATACATCAAGCAAAAATTAGAGAAATTTAAATGCCAAAGAAATTTATAGATAAAATCACACGAACATGTTCAAGAATAAATTCAAAACACATAGAAATAACTTTTTCCAAATTCAGGTAGCTTTTTATTACGAAATTGAAACCCTAATTTATGGAAGGTTATTATAAAATGCTATTAACTGTGTTTCCAGAGAAAATCTAGTTGTATTGTAGAAAAACTGACCAGAGTTAGGATGAAACTTGAATGACAAGCTGATATGGCCGAGATGAAGATGCGACTGACGAAGATGGACTGAGATGATGATGAGCAGTGAAAACGAAGCTTTAACCTAGGTCAGAGAATTTTGTGAGGAAGGATGGGAATGATTTTTGGAGAAGATAACGACGCTTTAATGTCGATGGTGCAGATGATGTTGAAACCCTAATTCTGCTGTTCTCCTGTTCGTGAAGATGCTGGATGTTTGGAATGTAACTCAGACGTCGGAATGAGTTTCGTTTCTGTGTTGATTTTGGCAAGGGTATTTTGGTCCACAAAATAATTAAAAATGCGCGCCAAGTTGTTCAGAGACCAGATGCATCACTATTTTTTTGGGTGTCCTTTATGCTCTAAATTGTTATTATTAGGGACTTTAAAAAAAATCTCCCATGCCAAAAAGCCAATTTTCACTGATTTCATGAAGCAAAAAAATAAAAATGCACCTAAAAATCAAAGAAAACGACATTAATGTAACAGAAAAGTAGAGTTTCCATTCAGACAGACATTCGAACTCAAAACATGCATATATAACTTTCTAACTTTATACAAACATAGCCAAACAAACACGAAATGACCACGTCCACTTTATTTATAAGAAAAACACTAAAAAAACCTTCATAATTTAAAGAAGCCTCTTACCCACAAGCACAAAGATGTTATACAGGGAGATTTTTTTTAAGGTCCCTAATAATAATAATTTAGAGCATAAAGGACACCTAAAAAAATAGTGATGCATCAGGTCCCTGAACAACTTGGCGCGCGTTTTTAATTATTTTGTGGACCAAAATACCCTTGCCAAAATCAACACAGAAACGAAACTCATTCCGACGTCTGAGTTCCATTCCAAACATCCAGCATCTTCACGAATAGGAGAACAGCAGAATTAGGGTTTCAACATCATCTGCACCATCGACATTAGAGCTTCGTTATCTTCTCCAAAAATCATTCCCATTCCTTCCTCACAAATTTCTCTGACCTAGGTTAAAGCTTCGTTTTCACTGCTCATCATCATCTCAGTCCATCTTCGTCACGTCGCATCTTCATCTCGGGCCATATCAGCTTGTCATTCAAGTTTCATCCTAACTCTGGTAAGTTTTTCTACAATAAAACTAGATTTTCTCTGGAAACACAGTTAATAGCATTTTATAATAACCTTCCATAAATTAGGGTTTCAATTTCGTAATAAAAAGCTACCTGAATTTGGAGAAAGTTATTTCTGTGTGTTTTGAACTTATTCTTGAACATGTTTGTGTGATTTTATCTGTAAATTTCTCTGGCATTTGAATTTCTTTGATTTTTGCTTGATGTATGTTTCTTCTTTCAACTTTCTCTGGCATGTTTATTTTCACAAAAATAATTTTCTGTGTTTTTATCTTATTCTTGAACATGTTTCTGTAATTTTGTCTATAAATTTCCCTGCTCTGTAAATTTCTCTGTAATATGTATTTTTAATTCGAATGTCTATCTTTCTCTGGAATGTCTATTACTCTCTTGCCTCTGTCTAAGTTTCTCTGGTATTTATAAAGATTAGGTGGCGACTCTAAAATCTAGTGTTGGTCTTTGTTTAACATTTCTATTTGATTATTAGGTTTTAATGTACGTTTCTTCTTTCAATTTTCTCTGGCATGTTTATTTTCACAAAAACAATTTTCTGTGTTTTTATCTTATTCTTGAACATGTTTCTGTAATTTTGTCTATAAATTTCTCTGCTTTGTAAATTTCTCTAGAATATGTATTTTTCTCTGCAATGTCTATTACTCTCTTGCCCCTGTCTAAGTTTCTCTGGTATTTTATAATTTTCTCTGACCACATCACACCACTTTCGTCCCTTGAGTGTCTCTATCACGGTTAATTTTCTCTGGTTGTGTATGTAAATATCTCTTGCATTTTAATATAATGAATTGAAATTTTCTCTGGAATGGAAATTTCCTCCAGAATGTGTAATTTTCTCCGAAATGTGTATTTTTCTCTGGTATGTTTATTTTGTTCAATTCTTGGTTTCAATATGGTGTAATTCTCAGTGGCATGTTTACATTACTTTGTTTATTTTATCTTGCTAATTGTGGAATGGAAATTTTCTTTCGCTTGCCATGTTTACTTTTTTCTATCATTCATTTTCTCTGGTATGTTTACTTCTATATGTAATTTTAACAATTATTGAAAATTTCTCTCCCATGTTTATGATGCTGTGTTGATTTTCTCTGACATTTAATTTTTAATTTCCAATTTTCTCTGGCATGTCAAATTTTCTTTGGCATGTCCAATTTTCTGTAATTTTCTCTGGCATCGCCAATTTTCTCCCTTATTTGTAATTTTCTCTGACATGTCCAATTTTCTCTGGGATTTAATGTTGACATCTTTATGTTTTAATCATTGTCTAGAAAATGGCAAAACGTAAAAGCAGCGAAACACCGGAAACACCAAGCAAAAAACAGAAACTCTCTCAGTCTTCTTATGGACTAAGATCAAAAACCAACAGCAAAACACTAGAAACACCAAGCAAGAAAGAACAACTCTCTCAGTCTTCTTATCACCGAAGATCAAAAACCACAAGCAAAACACCACAAACTCCTTACCAAAACACACAAGTCCAAGCTGATGAAGTAACTAGCATCCAGATGAGTACCCTAACTTCAAAAGACTCAAGCTCAAGGGGGAAAAAACCTGTTAAACTCCACAGAAAGAGAGCTCACTATAACATTCAATTCCCATCCAACCTCTTATCTGTCGTCTCCTTTTTTCAAACACTTAAATTCAATTCAAAACAACTTCTAGAGCTTCAAAAGACCCCATTCTGGTATTTGATCCAAGCTCTAACCACTGGAAGGATGGATCCAAAGGAATCTAGGAAATCCGATGATGATGTAGTTGCCATAATCCAATGTTACAATGAAAAAACAAAAACATTCACAGTTGGTAAGAAGAACCTGACCTTTACAACAAATGACATGACCTTGATTTTTGGTTTGGAATGAGGTAAAGGAGCCATGTCATTAAGATACTCTAAAAAGCCAAAATCTGCATTCCTTAGGAGAAGATTCCAAAAGGACACAAGGCTCACTGGTCCCGTTCTTAAAAATGCCTTGGTCAAAGCAATGAAAGGCAAGCAACCAACTGACTTCAAAGATGTAGCAATCATTGTTACATTGTACTTGTGTCTCACCCTATTTTTTGCAACAAGTGGGAATTCAATAGGTTGGGTTTTTATAAAGTATGTGGAACCTCTTGAATCAATGAAATTGTATGATTGGCCAGAAGCAATCACATCAACATTGATTGATTCTATCATGGCATTGCACAAAACTCCAGAAAAAGTTACGGGGTGTGTCATTGCATTGCTGGTAAGTATAATATTCATTCAAATTTGCAGTTATTTTACTTATAAATTTGTGCGTTTAGAAAATTTTATTTACTTTCATTTTCATCACAGTATTGGCTATGTGAACATGCAACTATCATTGACTCGGAAGACAATAACACAACTGACTTCCCAAGATGTGCCAAGTGAAACCTGCAAACCTTGACGAAATAGCTGCAGAAGATACTAGTCCACTCTCTTGCACCTCGGCAGGTTAGATTCCTATTGCTACTGAAATCTCAATGAAATTCCAAAATTTCTCTGACCAATGCTTTGTTTCCCTCATTGTGCATTGATTGATTAAGATCAATTTTTTCTGAACTATCAATTTATGTTTTCTTCTTTGGTTACCACTAGTCTATTTCTGCCATTGTAATCAATTTTCTCTGCCATCCAAATTTCTCTGACCACAATTGTAACACATTAACTTATATGCCCTGATTGATTTTTTCTGATATCTAAATTATGTTGGTTGTTTCATAATTTTCTCTGGCCATCAAATTTTATCTCCTTGTGTGTAATTTTCTTTGCCCATAACTTATGTGCCTTGCATCTTTGATAAACACTGTTTATTTCTACCCTTCTAATGAATTTTCTCTGGAATCCAAATTTCTCTGACACAATTGTAGTAAAACATTAACTTATATGCCTTGACTGATTTTCTCTGATATCTAAATTATATTGCTTGTTTCATAATTTTCTCTGCCTCATAAAATCAACTCCATGTCTCTAATTTTCTCTGGCCCATACAATTTTCTCTGAAGTTTGTTTCCCATTAGTATCATTTAGATGAATTTTATTTTCCTTATTTGAATTTTTTTTCTCAGTGAATTTTGTAACATTTCTCTAATAAAAGAGTCTCCTGTTACAGATAGATAACAAGTAGCTAGTCAAAAACCCATCAGAGGAGTTCTGTCTTGGCAAAAAGATGAAGAAAGAATCAAAAAATGCAATTGTCAAATTCAAGGAGACATTACAAGATCTATCTGAAGATGGAGGGAATGAACAAGCAGAAGGCAACATAGAAGAATACGAAGCCAGCAATGGACAAGAACATCAAGCAAGCAGCGGAGAAGAAGAAACCAGAGAAGTGATCACAACCCTCTTTCAAATTAATAAACTCACAAAACACAAGTTATGACTTTGAGTATGTCAACAATGCTCCACAACAAGAAAGCGATTCGTAAGTTATGGACCAACAACATGATGGCATTTGTGGCTCAACAATGTATCAGCCTGAAGAATTTGAGGAATCAAAGGATGCCCAAATTGCTGATTTACGTCAAAGACTGAAGGCACTTTCTCAATCTAAAAAATAAGAAGAGAGAAATTGGATTAAATTACTTGTTGAAAAGGATATTTCAATAAGAATCCTGACATCACTTAACTCAGAACTTCAAGAAAAAGAAAGCACAATCCAAATGAAACTAAGGATGTTGGAGGTTGAAAGAGCAGACGATACAAAAACAATTCAACAGTTGAGGTGTTCAAATTCGGAGCTTGAAACTGAAAATGCTAAATTGCATGAACAAGTTCAAGAACTATCCGTCCAACTAGCAACACAACCATACCGAAACCCAACACAACTTTAACCACAAGGTCAGTGAAAATCTTGAGCCACAAAAAGTTATGTCCTTGTGTCAACATAAGTCAGAGAAATTTCTATTTATTATAATTTTCTCTATCATTGGTAATTTTCTCTGGAAGTTATATTTCTCTGAACACATTAGTTATATTTCTACTGCTCGTTTCATTTTCTCTGTATATTTTCTTATTCCATTTTTGGGGCTTGTTTGATTTTCACTGTGTATAGTTGGAATACAAGTGGAACAACAACCAACAACCCAACAAAGAACAAATGGCACACAAAGAACAACCGAAACAAAAGACAAAAGTCTATGGTAACTGCAAAATATTGAATCAAATAAATTTACATATTGAAATATCATCTGTTACTTCAGAGAAATTTCACTTTTCCTAATATTTTCACTGTCTACAGTCAAAAAAGATCCGACGTCAATGATAAAAAATTTAAAGCCAAAAGAAAGGAAGGAAAAGCAGCATGATCCAGAATTCCAATATCCCAAAGTTGCGAAAGTGACTAGAGCTTCAAAACAAGCTGGAAAGCAAGTTGAGCAAAGCACGAAGGACAAAGAAGTGCTTGATGCTGATGCGTACATCTTGCCTCAACCTATAAACATCAGAAAATCTTGGGTCTTTCCACAAACTCTTCCGATTTCAAGATTGATAAAAGATCATGTAAAAGACATCTTGCAGCACATATCAAATGTGTCTGGCCTTGAGTAAGTACAACAAACAAAATAGAACATAACAAACAACAAATTACAAGCTTATATTGCATTAACAACAATTCAATCCGTTCTTTGTCATCTTGTAGCGCTTTAATTTGGACAAGTGAGTTGAATCTCATTACCTTTGAAGACATTGGAAACCTAATAAAACAAAAAGAAATTGCCAACAATGTAAGTCTTTCCCTTTCATCAAAATTTCTCTGCAATGTTCCATCAGCCTTTATAAACCAATATTACAATTATAAATCATATTTTTCAGGTCATTGATGGCTATGGAGAGATCCTTTTGGCTGACCAAATGAGAGAAAGACAACAACCAACCTCATTTTTTTTCACATCCGTGAGCTTAGTATGTTACTACTATTTTATTTGATTTTCTCTGGAATTTACTAACTACTTTCTCTTCTTAATATACTTCTTGAAGCCAGTTGTGTCACTAGTCATAACAAAACCATTTTTTGATTTTCTCTTAACACAGAATTTCATCAAGATGATAGAAAATCAAACTTTTCGAGTATCCTTATTTGACAAACATATCGAAACAGCATGGAGGAACTACAGGTTCCTCCATTTCCCAATAAATATTGGAGGTAATGAGAAGTCCACACATGGAAATCACTAGACCTTGCTTGTCCTGGACAAACAATACAATTTATGGAGGTTCTTCAACTCACTAAGGCCAAGGAGGGATGATGCAAAAGACAAATATGTCAAAGATGCAAAAGAATTGGTAACGAGTGCAAATTTCTCTAATCCATCATCAGCTTTATGTGATGATAATTTTCATAGAATCCCATTGATTTGTCCGTAAATTTCTCTGTTATTTAAAAATTATTTTTTTGCAGCAAGATTACGTGGAGAATTTTTTGAAAGCTTGCCTTGAAAGAGACGCTCAATCACAACCCTCTTTCAAATTAATAAACTCACAAAACACAAGTTACGACTTTTAGTATGTCAACAGTGCTCCACAACAAGAAAGTGATTCGTAAGTTTCATACATCTATAAATAAGATAATCTGATTTGCATGTTTCTTAAAACTAACCATACCTATAATTTGTATGCAGTCTGGATTGTGGCCTCTTTGTCTGCTATATAATGAAACAATATAGCAAGCATGAACCTATCAGCTCCAAATTGTCCACACAAGAGATAAGATTGATGAGGGCAGAACTCATAGAGAGATTTGTGACCGAAGTTGGCCGGTCATGGACTCAACCAATTGAAATACCTCCAGAAGAACCACAAATGTAATAGTGAAACTAGTGAAAGGAAGACAATGCACATATCCACACAGAGAAAATTGTCTCATATATATGTATATATCCATACAGTATTAACCAATCTGTTTTTTGTTGATACATTGAAGGAATGATGATCCTTGACATATATGTATATATCCTTTCTTGACTAATCTAAATTTCATTTTTTTTTATTTCGACTAATGTAAATTTCATACCTATCGATGGTTAAATATATATATATATATATTTTTTATTGTCATTCACAGAGAAAATTGTCTGCCAGAGAAAATTGTCTGCAAAAATTTCTCTGGTATGAACTACCAGAAATTCACAGAGAAATTTAACTTGTATCGTCCCAAGGGGATACCTATATGATCATGTAATCTGTAATACTTTGTGTTGGTACAAAACAGTCATCAAACTCAACAAAACACAAAGCGCACAGTAATTTTATCTGCCACTGGAAAATTTCACTGTATGAATTTCAAAACACAATGCCCAAATAGTTTTCTCTGATGGTGGAAAATTTCTCTAGATGAAATTGACGGATTCAAATGGTGATAGAAAATGGAATTTCTGAGTTATGAATTTCTCTGGGTTGAGTGATTTGGAGAGGAAGAATTTCTCCGTGTTGATGAGGAAAATTTCTCTGGCTTTGACACAAATTTCTGAGTTGAAGTGAGTCCAGAGAAATTCTTCCCTGGTCCAGAGAAATTCTCAACTCAGAGAAATTTCAAAAGAGCTTAATTTTGTTTCTTGGTTATACAATAATTTTTTGTATGCTCTGTCTGGTGTGCACATTTCTTGAAATGACTGGTATGAAGCTACCAGAAATTCACAGAGAAATTTAACTCATATCTCGCCAAAGAAGGTGCCTATATGATCATTTAATCTCTAATGCACTGTATTTGTACAAAACAATTATCAAATTCAAAAAACACAATCCACACAATACTTTAGTCTGCCATTGTCAAATTTATGTGGATGAATATGAAGCTTCAAAACACAATACACAGAATTTTCTCTGCCATAAGAAAAATTCTCTGGATGAATTTGACAGGTATTACAAACCCACTACCTATAGTATATATCAACAAACACAATGCACACTTTAACTGATATTGGAAAATTTCTCTGGATGAATTTGATTGATATTATTATATACACTGTCTAAAAAATACATTTCACAAAACAAAATACGCAAAGTAATCATCAAATGTATTATTCAGTCAATAAAATGTATAATCCTCAACTATTTAACAAAGGTTCCTTGCATGTCCTCTTATTATGGTGACCAATACTCTCACAACGACTACACTTAATCACCCTTTTAAACTCTCCACTAGAAGCAATTTTGTTTTTCTTCGGCCTCCTAGCAGGTCTCTTGCTCAATGGAGGTAAAATCATAGCATCTTCAATGCTACACACAGGTTTTTCAACAGTTGGAGCTGGGCCAATCAAAAAACGAGTATGCTTGATGATACATATCAGCACGAAAAAATGGTTCAACAAATGAATTCAAATTCTTTCCACTCCTAAAAATTACAGCAACAGCATGTTGACATGGATACCCATTTATTTCCCATTTTCGACATGAACAAGTTCTCAACCCAAGATCAACCATAATCGAAGGAAAACAATGCACTTCAAAGACATTATCAGATGATAAACTCACATTCCATGTCCTTCCATCCAAAAAAGACATCCAAAAAAGACTTCTCCAACACACTATCCATACGAGGACACAGAATTTTATTCCATTTACTAGAGGGCAGCCTCCTATCAGACCTCATATTCATGATTTGCAACCGTATCATGTCCACCAAATTTGTTATTGGCAAGTGCCGAGCTTCTCGTATCCATGAATTGAATGACTCAGCAACATTTGAATACATCTCACCATAACGTTTCCCTCCAAAATATGCATCACTCCAATTTTTATATAGTAAACTTCTCAAGAAAACACTCACAATGTCTCCTCCCTCACTTTTTAATTCATTTAACTTTAAATGAAATGATGCCTTTGTTGGAGCATATGCACATTCTAAAAACTTGGACACAATCGTCTCCCTAACCAAATTTGTGTTTCCACATGACAACTTATCCCTCAAATTTCTCTTTAGATGTTCCAGACAAAATCCATGAAAGCAGTTAGGGAAAAACCTAGCAATTCCCTCCACAATTCCACAATGTCGATCTGATATGAAACTTATCACCCTTTCTGATCCTAATACTCCATATAAATGTTCAAGAAACCAACACCAATTGTCTTTATTCTCAGCATCAACAACAGCAAAAGCTACAGGAAAAAAACCTACAAAACAAATAGGAACAAGCATATTAGATATACACATGCAGAGAAAAATAGAACAATAAACAACCAGAGAAGTTTGACACTGCCAACATCTAGAGAAAATTCACTTAATGCCTAACTCCAGAGAAAATTCACACATTGGCAACATCCAGAGAAAATTGACTTAGTGACCAACTACAGAGAAAATTCACACAATCATAATATCCAGAGAAAATTCACTTAGAGACCACCTACAGATACAATTCACACAATGACAACATCCAGAGAAAATTCATACACTGACCAAAATCCAGTGAAAATTCTCACAGTGGCCAAAACCAGAGAAAATTCACATTCACTCAATTCCTACATGTATAGAAAATTCACATACTTAGATAAAATTAGATATATTTACAATTACCTTCATTCCCATCTTTCCCTGTTGCAGCAAGCATAACTCCTTTGTATCGTCCTTTAAAAAATGTTCCATCAAGAAAAAGCAATGACTGACAATATTTGAAACCAGCAATCCATGCATGAAAAGCCACAAACACTCTTTTGAAACGCTTGTTATCTTCAAAATCTAACTCAAAACGACTACCTAGATTGTTCTTCAATGCCTCATCAAAATACCACCGTAATTGATCAAATGACAAACAAGAATCCACATATGTACTACATTTTGCTTTTTCAACACCCAACCAACCACAGTTATAACTGATTGAGACCCCATACTTGTCTTTCATTTCTTTCACAACATCCACTAGACGAGTTAAAGGTTTTGCACTTACCTCTTCAAGTATTAGCCTAGAAACTAAGCTGGAAGTCATCCTCGAATGTTTATTCACACGAACCACCACACCACACGTATGTTCATTGTTCAAAGTCCTTATGTAGAAGAACCCATTTGTTTTTTCAACTGAAGCATGTACACGCCACATACATCCCCTTGATTCCTTATATGCACATTCTGCCGTAACCCTCATCTTGTCGTTTTTAACATACGTAAACTGAAAACCAACCTCAATAGCATACTTGCATAAAAAAGTACGGAACTCAACCACACCACCCTCCCCTCAAACTTTTGTCCAACACTCATAATATTATTCCGCCAACTAGCCGATAATAACACCTTTTCTTGGTGAGAACAAAACTTAGAGAGTGAATTCCTTTCAATATCCACCAGCCTATCACACTCACCATCCACAACATCTACCCAATTAGACCCCACTTCATACTCTTCATCAGAAGTACTACATCTAGTAACTGAAACATCAACTATATCAACACCGCGTGCACAAACAACCCTCAACATATTCAAAAAATCAATATTATTTCGAACCATACAATTCGGATGGCCCAAAATAGAATATGAAATACACAGTCTCAGGTTTCAAATTCTCCCATGTTTTACACAAAATGCCAACCAATTCCTCAAAATTCAATTTGCATGAAACATTAATGACAATAGTATCATTCCCATATTTGCACAACAACAACACTGTACTGTCCATTGAAACTGAAACAAAAAACAACAAAAATAATTTGTTTAACATAGAAACACTTCACAAGAACAACATAAAAGTCCAGAGAAATTTTTAAAAATTATAATTTTCTCTGAACTTAAAATAAAAGTCCAAAGACATATCTACAAACTGATATTCACCTTCAAGATGATAAAAAACAAAATCACAGAAACTTAATGAATCACAGAGAAATTTACTGCTAACTATTAAACACAATCATAGAAAAAAATCACACAGAATATCTGTTATGAAATTATATGCTTCTCCATGATTTTCACCTCACTACAACCTAACAATTTTCTATGCGTCATTCTGTAATATTGCATTCATAGAAAAATCCAGAGAAATTTACAAACTTATATACACCTTCAAGATAACAAAAAACACTGCATTGTCCATCTAAACTGAAAGAAAAAACACAAAAAATAACTTTTGCTTAGACAAACAAAAACTTCTATTCATTTTCTACAAACATATAATTTTCTCTGAACTACAAACTGAAAGTGAGTAACAAACTTACAATTTTCTCTGAATTACAAATACAAGTCCAGAGAAATTTATGAACTTACATTCACTTTCTCATATTCTATCTGCATTAGAAACTTCTAATAATATGTCCATATGCATTTATAATTTCCTTTGGACTACACAAACAAAAGTGCAGAAAATGAAATTTTTCTGGTTTGAAAAAACATATAACAAAACTTATCATTGATCAACATGTTGATAAAAAAACAGAGCACGAAAAATGAACTCTAAACATCAAAATCACCTACACTGTCAACACTATTTGAAATTGATCAAAAAACAAACAATGAAAAATTAATTAATTACAAATATAAAAATCAACTCTATCAAGCTGGCCTCTCTCTAAACAAAAATTCAAAACAAAAATCAAAATCCATGTGGAATCTAAATCGAAAACAAACCTGATTCAACTCCACTCAAAAACCTACGCGATCAACACACTGTCAACACTCTTTGAAATTGATTAAAAAACAAATAATAAAAAATTAATTCCAAAAATAAAAATCAACTCTATCAAGCTGGCCTCACTCTAAACAAAAATTCAAAACAAAAATCAAAATGCATGTGGTATCTCCATCGAAAACAAACCTGATTCAACTCCACTGAAAATCTACGCGATCAACACACTGTAACACCACTGAAATCTCTGACGAAATCTCCAACGAAATCTACACGATCGTAGCAATCTTCTCGTCAACTCCACTGAAATCTCCGACGAAATCTCCACCATGAAATCTCCACTGAAATCTCCGACGAAAACTCCGACGAAATCTCCACTGCAAATTTGATTTTCAAAATCTATCAGTTAAGTCAACAATATAATATTCAAACAAATTTATGTTATAAAGGAATGGTAATTTTGGTACTTTACAACCTAAAATAAATTTGAGGGACCTTAGCCATCAAAACATATTATTTTGGACCTCTCCTCCTATCAAAAGTAGAGGGGGGGACCTTAGGCCAATTTTCTCTTTTGGCATCGCATGGGATAAGATAAGGACTTTGGTATCTTATCCATAAAAAAATAAAAAATAAAAAAGAGTAAATTACAAATACACTCTTGAGATACGTTTAAAATACAGATTGTTCTTGTAGTTTGAAAAATTATAAATATTTCTTTATTAAAATTTTTTATTTAACAGAATTAACTAAAAAAATAAAATTCATAATTGCTCTCCTAAGCAATAATAAAATTACTTAAATTATTAATCAAAATATATTTTTAACATCTTTAAAAAATGTTAATTGACTTGATGATTTATTAATAAAAAGGGTTATTTGTTATAAAAATAGAAATCTCAGGAGGTAGAATGTAATTTTTCAAATCACGGGAGCGATTCTTACTTTAATTAAATCATAAGGGGTGTATTTGTAATTTATTCTAAAAAAAACGAAATCTAAAAAAAAAATTCCAATAGATCAAACGTGTATACTATGTGGTCTGTCAAGTGTATTGGACTATATTTCATTAATTTTGATTATGTATCCTTTTATTACAAAATTTTATATATTATGTGGTCTATCTTTTCAAATATTTTAGACCATGTAATTAGTTTTTTTTTTCTTTTTTATCTTCTAAATTTTAGATAAATTAATTATATATCTTCCTATTATAAGATGAACGCACAATCACTTGATTGGTGCGATCAATAAACTTCCCAAAAAAAGAAGGGATTTTAGTAGTTATATATTTTTTAGTAGTTATATATTGTGGTAAAAAAAAGAAGGGATTTTAGTAGTTATTTAGTGTGGTCATGAAATCAATGAAAATTGAATTTTTTGAGATGCGGTTGTGAGTCGGCCTAAGTGGGGTGGGGACAACAAGATTGATTTGTATTTCCGTATCGATTATTTTGGTAAAAAATATTTTTTATATTTTTAATATAATAGAAAATAAAAATTAATAAAAAATATTTTTCATGATCACTGAAAAATAAGTTTATTTAAATAGAAAATATTTCCACTCTTAAAAAGATGTAAAACGTATTTTAAATTAAAATTTTATTAATATTATCACACCATCATCACTACGACCACGATCACTATTACCGTCGTCAACACCATCACCGTCGGCCCACCACCACTACATAAAAAAAATATTTTTTATCCAAACAAACAGAGGGTAAGAAGTCTATAAGTTAAATTTAACAGTTATCAATTAAAATAGTTTTATAGAGTTGTATTGTAACTGTTTTAGATAGGGTTACAAACGAGCCGAACTGAGCCGAGTCGAGTTCTGCAAAACTCGAGCTCGGCTCGATAGAATTTGATCATGTTTGGACTCGGCTCGAGCTTGAGTCGAGTTATGAAAGTTGCACTCGAGCTCGGCTCGCTAGATATTTCAAAAGCTCGAGCTTGGCTTGACATAACTCGCTTACAAACGAACGAGCTCAAGCTCGAACACACAAACAAATTAAGCTACGAACAAAGTAAAAAAAAAAATCTGCCAATCTTGAAAATTAAATAAAACATCCTAATGCAACAATAAATCAATAACAGCAGCCCAAAACAATCTGCCAATCTTGAAAATCAAATAAAACATCCTAATGCAACAATAAATTAATAACATATAAAACACAATTAATATCAACATATTATAAAAACCTGCAAATAGGCCTATTCAAACTCTTTAACTAAAATTCAATTACAAAAAACATAGGAAAATCAATTGCAATAACTATTCTAGCAATATGCAACCAGACCACTCAAACTTTAAAACTAAACTAATCAAAACATAGAACTTCCATATCACAACTCCAAAATATAAAATTGCATCACTTAAAAAAAGAACAAGAGTCTTTAAAGTTGCTCTTAGTAAGCAAAAAGAGAAATTGAAACTGATAATGTCTTCACGTGAATCAAGCTCCAAAGGTTCCAAAAGTTTCCTTCAATTTTGTTGATAAAGCTCCAAAAGTTTCCTTCAATTTTGTTGGGTAATCTGTATTGCACTGCACTTCTCAAAAATCTGGTTCATTTGATAAAGATTAATATTAGTGTAAAATCTTAAAATAATTACCATGAACAACTCTTACATTTAATAAACAAAATTAAAAACATTAAATGTACCTTGTTAAGATGTCATAATTACAAGGCAGAAACCATTAAAGCAGCAAAATCTCTTTAAAAGATGGCTTGCCAGCCTATGAAAAGAAGCAAAAAAATTGATTTCAGATATTTTTTCTACTACTTTTCTCATAAATTGATTATTAGAAGGGACTTTAATTATATAGGATAAAAAATTATACTTACATCCGGGGGCTTTTTCAGTCCATGTAATGCACGTACCTGATCAGCTCCACACAACAATATTTGGGCAGTTTCTGTTGACAATGATGCACGATAAGGATCAATGACTCTACCATTAGCACTAAATGTAGACTCCGAAGCTACTGAAGTGATAGGAACCGATAATATATCACACGCCATTTTAGATAAAATACGAAATTTCAGATTATTCACTTTCCACCACTCTAATGCATCAAAATAGGAATCTGAATCTTCGTTACAAATACAAACACCTTCTTCTAAATAAATTTCCAAGCCAAATTTCACAGGTTGAATGGTGTCAGCTTTTTTAACGAAAGATTCAAATTTCGATTTTCCAGTTACAACAGATTTTTTCACACCTTGCATAGAACTACCGGAACCAGTTGCTCGTTTGTTGTGCAAAAAACTTTTCTCAATATTTGATGAGGTGTGAATAGAAACATACTCATTGTGAAGCTCATATAGAGCCTCACGAATCATAGAGATATTTCTAGTAGCTCCAGCTTCTAGGTAGATCTCTGGAAAACAAAAATCAATAAGCATCATTTTGTATCTTGGATCTAAAACAACAGCCATAGCCATTGTAGACGCGTCCCGCGGGCCTCATGCTACAGTTCGGACTCGATTTGTGTCACGGTTCTTAATCTGAACCAAAGAGTCCAAATCTGGCAAATCGTTTTGAGAAACAGATTTTTGAAAAAGTAGTGCCAAACATGGACTGCTTTGCCAGATACAGAGTCGCCACCTAAATATTTTTTTATGGGAGAATTTAGGAAACCCTGACTCGGTGCCGAAGGCCACATGTCTGTCATCACCGGAGTTGTCTCGGCTCGGGAGCTTGGGGACGATCGGGGAAGGGCCGCTATGAGCACCCCCTTTCGCCCGGTCCGAAGACCGGCCTCTACTAATCGTGATATCCGTTTTTGAAAACTTTATGTGTTCTTAAACCAATTGTTAGCCTAGAATTACTATGTTATGCGCGTAGCAAACAAGTATAGACCAAATCACCCAAATTGGAACAAAACATTTCATGTTTGTTTTGAAAATGGTTTGCTACTCGTAAGTAGGCTAAAATGGAGATTTTGCCACCCGCAAGTGGGCTTTTAGAGAAGATGATTTTGCCACTATCTAGTGGGCTTAAAACTCACAGTTTTAATGCATTATTCCAATTTTGGTAATTCAACCTCTATCCACAGGCATTCAAGCAGTTATATCACATAAGCAGCTAGCCTCATGGTAATCATACTGTCATGGCAACACTCACACGCATGCGATATGCTAAAGCATAAAAGCTTACCTAGTACTCCGAGCCAAAACAGAAACTAGTCAGTAATCATATGCATGATCCTAGTTCATATTAAAAATGGCTAATGCAACACATGCAAAGATGCAATCTAAACAAGCTCGGCTATCCTAAAGATGGCATGTGAAATGCTGCAACTAACAAGTTCTCAACTTGGAATTGAAATACAAGTGCATTTAGCATGATGTGCCGAGCCCGGTGCATGTAAGACAGATGTATGGATGCACGCATGCTATCATACTGTTATGCTAATTTAAATATGCCCTAGTCTAGGTATGGGATGTGAGGTCTCGGCATATGGTGATATCTACAGTTTTGGCATCCTTGTGTTAGAAATGTTTACTGGGAAGAGGCCCACAAATGAAATGTTTAAAGATGGGTTAAGCCTCCATAGCTTTGTGAAAGAGGCTTTGCCCTGCAGTGTATCACAGATTTCAGACCCAACACTTTTTAAGATCGAAGGGGAAGGAGAAGAAAGCTTCATAAGAGGTGAAAAGATTGTGAAGTGCTCGAGTTTGATACATGAAATTGGAGTCCTTTGTTCTTCAGAATTGCCTAGAGAAAGAATGGACATCAATGATGTTGCAGCTAACTTGCATTTCATCAAAGACACTCTTCTAGGATTTGAAATACATTGAAAGAGATGAATTTATGAGGGAATCAATTGGAATGTAATGCTTTTGTCCTAATAATCTCCCTCCCGAAAGAGATTACATGTTTAATAACAGCCTTACTTCCACATTGGTTGAGCCAACTCTACATTTGTACATTTAGTGAAAAGTAAAGTTACTTATTCAAAGAAAGTGTTAGAATTTGAAATGTGTTGATTGAATTTATTTTGGGTGTGATTCTCATTACATCAAATTTAAATGTACATCACAAATTCAAATTTTATATATGTTCCTTGCACGTGATTTTTTTTTCCCCGTTCAAAATATTAATAATACATGACGAAGGGATCACATTGTAACAAAATTCAAAGTATAGAGATCAAATTATTTAAATTAAAATTAGTAGGACCAAAATAAAATTTCACTTAAAATAGAGGGATCAATTGTATAAATTACCCCTTTTTTTTTAACTACAATCCTTTTTTTTGGGGGGGGGGTAAGTAACTACAATCCTATTTTGATTTACCCTTGAACACAAATCCCTAACCGTGCATTGGTCAGGCGAAATCAATCTGTGAGTTCTTCATCTTCACACTTTTTTTTTGTTTATCAAATTTTGATAATGGAAGACTATATTTGTTTTCTCTAATTTCTTTGCTATAATTTGTGAGCCTTAATTTATTTGAGGATATAATTGTTTGGCCCTAATTATCAGTTAGGGCTATAATTGTTCAAGTTACTTGGCACTGTTAATAATGGCTTTTCACTGTTTTGTTGCGCTCAGTTAGCCCTAATTATAGTTGTTGCCCTAATTTGTGTTGTGTTGTTCTGTCCTTGAATTCAATTTATTGTTATATATGCTTATATGTGTAAATGCAATAAATCTATTCTAATTCTATGCTTGATGCTATTTTTCGTTGGTTTGGTGCTTCAATGGAAATCTCTAATCGTTGTTCTTCTCTAATTTATGAAAACATATTATTTGTAGATATCAGTCATTGTGATTTTTTATTATAATTTGTGTGGATTTTTTATTATATAGCCATGCCTCCTAGGAAGTATATTTTCGGATATGAATAAAGAAAAAGGAAGCAAAAAGTAGAAAAAATTGTTCAATCTTAATTGCGAGTGCTTGATAAATTTGTTAATAGCAAGGAACAAATAGAAGGGCCTCTCGAACTCCCTAGCCCGAACTCCTGAACACTAGTTTAAATGCACCTGCATTTGATTTTCACGGGTTCAATAGTAGCTTTCTCTTCTTATAAATATACATATACACCCTTATGTGAAACACACAAACTCATCTAAAAGGTAAATAAACTCGAATCACACAAGCACATTACATTATCTTTCACACATGGACTAAATAGGAAATAATCTGATAATAAAATTATTTATACACTTTGTGAGATATAGATTCCCAGTTTGAAGATAACATTACAAGCATAATCATCTTCCTTTTTGACGGAGTGTTTACCATTTATCACCGCTTTGACAAGCATCAAGCTTCATTGTCCTGTAATTTAGTTACCAAAGAGCAAAAAAGAGGACAAAAATCAACTCAAAAATCAATTGAATAACATCTCAAAAAAATCCTCTTCAATGGAAGCATATCTTAGTCAACTCAAGACCATTTCAGATCAGTTGGCCCATGCTTCTTTACCTACCAAATGAAGATCTGGAAACTGCCAGATACAAAATGAGCGGATCACCGGCCGAAGGTGTTGTCAGGGGGGGTGCAAGGCTTCTAGAGGAAGCTAAAACAGCTGGCCAAGCTTCTCCAAGAAGCTTGGCCAAAGGGTTCAAGCTTCTAGAAGGTTAGGGGGTTCAAAGGGTGTGCAAAGGGTGCAAAACAGCCACACACGTGCATGGGGAGCAGGGTCTGTGCATTCCAGCTGCCACAGCTGGCATCCATTCAATCTGTAGAATACTCCGGAAGGTCATCGGCTAGCAAACTTGGTCAGTCGGCCATCTTTTCTTGCCGGTCGGCTATCTTTCTTGCCGGTCGGCCATCTATTTTGCCGGTCGGCCATTTGTTTTGGCCGGTCGGCAGGAAAAATCTGCTCTGCAGGTCCAACTTCAAATGGGCATACTTCTTCATATGAACTCCTTTTCAGGTAAATCTTGTGTCAAAATTGAAGCCCCGGAAGTAAGCTTTCCAATGGCACCAGCCTTGCATCAAAATTCCAACTGTGCAAAAAGTTATGCTTGTTTTGGTGAAGGCTGCTCAGTTTCGGCTCAACTGGGATGATGCCCAACTTCAACCAATCATATCTCCGCCCTCCGGACTCGGATTTAAGAGATGCTTGAATGAAAAATGAAGCCCCGGAAGTCTTCTTTCCAACGGTGGTGGCCTCATAGATTAAATCCAAGTGTACAGACAGATGAGCCCGATTCAGTGAGGGCTGCTCAACTCGCTTCTACCCAGATCCATGCCGAACTTCTCCCAAACTAGTTTTCTCCTTTCCTTTCCTCTCTTCTTCAACTCCAAACCCCTAAACAAAGTGTTTTGAAGGATTTGCCTCTCTTCTTGCCGAAGAAACTGAACATTTGCCCTGCACACCTTTCTCCGCCAAGCAAAACATCAGTGGTGCCCAAGTCTTAAGGGCGGTCAAAAATGGGGTGTCTACAGCCATCAATAAATTGCATTCACTCCAATACTTGTCAAATTTGACCTTCATTTTCAAAATCATTGCTCGAATGTATTCATTGTCATCCACTGATTTCTCATTCAATATCTCTTTTATTCTCCACACCTCTGTAAGGAACAAATTAGAAGTTAGATAGTCACTTCCAGAAATGATATTTGTGACTTCATTGAAAATTGCCAAAAATTAACACACATTCTCAACTTTTATCCAATCTTCAAGGCTAGACACATAACTAAAACCCAAATCCCTCTCTTGGTACATAGGGAAGACATCTTTAAACTCCAATGCAGTAGCCATCATCATATATGCTCCATTTCATCATGTAGGACAATCCAAAATCAATTTCTTCGAAGGCAATTAAAATTGTTTAACAATTTCATTAAATTGAAGAAGATGAGCTTCTGATGCAACCAAATACTTTACACCTTTATGAACACCATCAACAATATCTCCAATTTCACTAAGGCCATATTGCACCATGATATTGAGGATATGTACACAACAACAAATGTGAAAAAGTTTTTTTTCAAGACCCTCAAAGCAACGTCATTGTATGAAGCATTGTCAACTGTAATAGTAGCCACCTTGTTTTCAATTCCCCATTCAACTAAACATTTGTGAAGGGCATCAACAATGATAACACCGGTGTGTGGAGGTGGTACATTACAAAAGTTGAGGACACGTTTTTGTAATTGCCAGCCATCATCTACAAAATGAGCCATAATGACCATATATTGGATTTTTTGCCCCGACTTCCACAAATCTGTTATGATACTGATTCTGTTAACATTCTTTATCAATGCTTTCAACTTCTTCTTCTGAATGTCATAGGTTGATACACAGTCATTTTTTGCTGTTGTACGACTAATCTTTTGCCAATATGGGGTAGCGGTCCTCATAAACTTGTTAAACAAAACATGCTCCATTTTCATAAAAGGATACTCATGATAAAGTATCATGTGGGAAGCAGCTTCCTTTACCTTCGCATGATCATACGTGAATGTAAAAACATTGGTCACACTATCGGATCCCATTGTAGAAAATGATAATGTAACACCCCAAAATTTATAATACCCTTTAAGTACATCAACCAACAATCATTATATGAAAGAAGTAACTCTCCAACCTTTACATTACTTAGTCATGAGAGTCATATAAGATGATTTCCACATGCGAATATACATTCAATGGTTTCAAATACATGAATCTATAGCATGTAGAATCTTCAATCCAAAAATAAATAAATACCCTCATGGGCTTACAAATTCCAAGGCTTAAGCCCGGTTACACAAAAATGATCTCTCGAACCCATACATTTATAGCCAATGGCTAGCAAAATATACCACAACAAAAATAAGAGCCTTGTGATCCCAACATATACATCCATGCCTTAGCTCGGCGAGATCACCACATCTTTTTCTACACCAAAATCCCATAGGGTGAGCATAAAGCCCAGTAGGAAATTCTTAATAAAGTATATATGTTTTATACAAGCTTCATCAAATGAAATGTACATGTCATACGATGCTTTTGAAAGAAAATCACATTTTCATCCTTTGAAAACCATCATGCTCAATGATAACTTGAAATCTCAACAATTCGAAATTTATCGATTTAGTTCAAGGGACGGTAAATACGACTCAGGTAATTCCTAGGTTGGTGTCTACAAGTAGACATAACTAGCACTACCAATCTCCACTTTACCAGCTCCTAACCGAAAAACATATGGCACCTACTCCGCGCGTGTTTTCGGTCTTTCACCCTGGACACTCAGGCCAACTTAATCAACTTCATCTACACCTCCTATCCGGACTTACCAATGTACTTACCCCAAAGCAAAATCCATAAAAAAAATTTACTTCCAAACTTTCTTTTCTTAATGCAAAAGTTTCCAAGCTCAACTCAAAATGTGTAATAACCAATTGAATGGATATGCAATGCAATAACTATCAATGCCACATAATATTTTTCCACTTTCAAATATCTCTAACAATAATTCCCTAATAACCCAAATTCTCATTTCTCCTTTCAATATTATTTCACAAAATAGCCACATATTCATTTAAATCTATCAACAAATAACAACATTTCCATAATTCGTACATTTCTCAACAATTTAGTCATTTCAAGACTATATCAACATCTTTTTACAACAACTTCCAACATTAACACTTCTCATATTTCATGAAATTTATCACTTATATATATAGAGAGAGAGATGAGAAATTCAACAATCACTTATTCATTTGGCACAAAAGAATAATATAATAATAATGTCATCCATGGGTTCTCAACAACTTTTCAAAACCTCCAAATCTCTAGGTTTTCTCACCACAACTATACACACCCAAAATCATTTGAAAGGATTTATTCAAAAACATTCTTTTTCTCAATCAATGTAGTTCAAAACTCTCAAGAAATTATTTTTAAAGAAACTAGGAGGAAAACCCCTCTCAAACCACCCACATTCTTGACTAACTATCAAGTTTCAAAGCTATCAAAAAGGGATTTCGAAAATCAACTAAATCTTGCAAAAACATATATATAACTCTAAGAAGATTCCTACCTCAAGTTTTGGAGAAGAAGAGATGAGAAACCCCTAAATTTGACGGTGTTGAAATCAAATCTCCATCGCACAAGATGAAGCCCTCAATTAGCTCTCCAACTTTGATGAAGAAACTAGGGTAAAAAATCCAATGGATTTAAGGAAATCAAGGATTTGGCCTTGTGGGATGTAGGAAATGTAGAGAGAAGGAGGAGAAAATGGTTTTTAGAGAGAGAGTGATATACAAAAAATGATATACACACAGTCCAAGAAGGAAAGAAAAAGCAGTGTCTTGGACATCAGCGACTCCCACACGTGCGACACTTACTCCTGTACGTGCGGCACTTACTCCTGTACGTGCGGAGCGTGCCTCCCGCACGTGCAGTACCCCTTCTCTGCACCTTCTTCCACACCTACATATTATGCAGTAGCCAACCCAGGACTCCTCTATTTCCTGCACGTGTGGCCTCACCTCCCATACGTGTGGCCTTCTTCATGCACGTGCGGCCCATGACCCCGCACGTGCGGTTTTGTCCTCCAGCCAGGAAATATTTCCAGCTCAACACGAAGAAACTTTGCGCCTTCCAAAACTTGAGAAACTTGACACAGAAATAATTAAAAGCAAGGACTTTGAAGTAAGCCTCTAAATACAACAAACCCAAATCGTTAACAAGGCTCTCGGTTAAACCCAACAATCTAACAAAGGCAAAGCCAAGATTAAACTAAGAGCAATGAGATGAATAACATACCCGATCATCATAGATAAAACCTTTTGCTTCTTTTCTGCAAGTTTACGTGCTACATAATTTTTCTTCAAATGCCTCAGAAGTTGAGTTGTAGCACCAGTTGCATGAATTACAAATTGTGTTTTGGACCATTGACATTTAGCCTTCTTCGTACCATTTGGAAGGACTACTTCAGAAAATTCTTTCCAAGCTTGGGATGTCCTTTTTCTAGACTTCTTTTCAAATGGGTTTTTGTCATTTACAGCTTCTTCATTGTCTCTTTCATTGTCCTTTATTTCAATCATATCATCAACATCAACATCAACATTAACATCAGCATCAACATCAACATCATTCACAACATCATTGATAGAATTATCCATGGGTGGTATAGCGATCCCGGGTTTACCCTTGTTGTACAGTGATCCGGACATGTGTCCGTGGATGTTGGTAGTTGTTTATTATCTTGTTTGCATCCTCTTTACTTTGTATATTGAGTTATAGGATGTGTTGGGCAGGTTTGTTACAGGTTGGTTGTGTTTGGGAACAAAAGGTTGCTGCCCAGAATTTTGGTCCTTCGCTCGAGCGAGAAGTTTGTCGCTCGAGCGAGCGTCTTGTTTTGTTCCTTTGCTCGAGCCAGGGTTTCTTCGCTCGAGCGAGAGTTGAGTTTTTGTGTCTGGTGGCTCGAGCCCGATTTTCTTCCCTCGAGCGAGCGATTGCGTCTAGTATAGGCCTGAGGGCAGCGTTTCCTCGCTCG
>NW_021025240.1:189426-234726 GCF_004153795.1 Camellia sinensis
TTTTGTCGTTTTACTTTTTGATGTATTACATGTAAATTCAAGCCAAGGGCTTAATGTGTAATGAGTTAGTACTCTTTTGTTGTAACCAAGTGTTAACTTGGAAAGCTGTAAGCCCATAGGGCATTTGCTTTTGTTGTTAACATGTAATACTTATGTAATGGAATTCTGATAAATGGAAGAATGTGGAACTTTTACATATCAACGCATGTCTTATTTGATGGGTTTAATGTTATTATTTTGAGGGCGTTACAGGTGGACTAATGGATGACTCTTCGAATGAAGAAAATGGTGTACACGAATCTTTTTTCTGGAGAAGTGAGATGAAGTTGTCTATTTTCCATATCTAGAAGGGGGGAAAAAATAATTTCAAAATATGAGGCTTAAAAAATGTAATCAATATTGCTACAAAAGGAAAGAAAACTAAAATAAAAGGAAAGAAAGGTACATTGAAATCAAAATAATGAGATACTTTCAAAATTAATCAATTTTCTGAAATAGTTCCAAAATTAATCAATTTTTCAAAAAATTATGATCAGCTACAACAACATTGCGTTGCATACCCAACAGCAACATGAAATTCACAAAATCCAAAATTAATCAATTCATCTATGAAATTTTGTCATACCTAGCGGCAACATTGCATCAAAGTAAGCAAAAACATAGCATCAACATTACAAAAATATATATATATATATATATATAATAACAGACCAAAGATTCAAAAAATGGATTAAAAAAAAACAGAGCAAAGATTCAAAAAAAACAAAGTAAAAATTCTATACATTTATTTATGTGTTCCAGTCCCCCCCCCCCCAAAAAAAAAGGAATTAGAGTGCCTGGAGCAGCCATGTGATCAATAATGTATTCACTACATCAAAACAACAATCAGCTACATCATTACAAACTGCTTTGTCAAGAATTTCTAAAGCCATAACAATTCTTTCTGGTAAGACAATGAAAACAATTGAATGCAAGATTAAAACATACAACATTCTCCATGATGATCAACACTATTTGTCTAAATAGAAAGGAACACACAGTAACAAGTCATGGTGGATTTATCTATGAAACAAGTCAAACTTGATGATTATTTCCAATATAAGTGCCTGGGAAATTCGTGTATAACATTCTGCCATACCCAGCAGCAAAATTGCATCGAAGTAAGCAAAAACATAGCAATAACATTACCAAAAAAAAAAATTAAAAAAAATAATAACAGACCAAGATTCAAAAAATGGATTTTAAAAAAAAACAAAAAGAAAAAAAAAGGAGCAAAGATTCAAAAAACAAAATAAACATTCTACATATTTATTTATGTGTTCCAGTTTCTCAAAAAAAATTAAAACAACATTGCATGGTGGATTTTTCCATACTCAGCAACAAGTCGTGGTGGATTCATCTATGAAACAAGTCAAACTTGATGATTATTTCCAATATAAGTTCCTGGGAAATTCATGTATGAAATTTTGCCATACCTTGCAGCAACATTGAATCAAATTAAGCAAAAACATAGCAACAACATTACAAAAAAATTAAAAAATTAAAAAAAATTAATAACAGACCAAGATTCAAAAAATGGATTAAAAAAAAAATAGAGAAAAGATTCAAAAAACAAAGTAAACCATAGTAGCTTGAAGAACAAAAGTAAGGAATATAAAACTTACCACAAAGGATTGAAGAGAAGATTTAATCTCTTGGTCCCAAATCTTTACCAGATTAAAGAAATGTTGATATTCAGCACAATTCTTCGTTCGATTCAATGTTGTGACCCTAGCCCCAAAATTTGTCTACAGAGAGATGAGATGAGACCAAATCTCTTGAAATAGAGATAAAAAATAAGAAAATAAGGAAGAAGGAGTAGCAGACAAAGATTGTAGAACAATCTCTCTCCATTATTCGAATCAGGAAAAGCTTGGATGGAAACAACTTTTTTTAGAGTGAGAAAACCACAGCAGCTTCTAGAGAAAAAGATTTGAGGACTAAAACCCTAATTTCATAACACACACACACATATATATAGGCTCGCGAGCCCAACCGAGCTGAGCCTTACCAAGCTCGGGCTCGGCTCGTTAAGAAAACGAGCCTAAAATTCTGGCTCGAGCTCGTTTATTAAGTAACCAAACCAAGCTCGAGCCGAGCATAATCGAGCCGAGCTCGAGCCTGTTCGCGAATAGCTCGGTTCGTTTTGTAACCCTAGTTTTAGGTAATTTTTAGTGTGATCCATAGGGCTGAGTAAGGAAATCAAAAAATTCACAATTCAAATTAGTCTAGTTCAATCTAATAGGTTTGGATTGGTTTTTTGAATCTGTAATTCAATTTTGGTTTGGAAAATTAGAGAATCAGTCTCTGCGGATCAGTTCTAGATTTAAGTTCACGGTTCCAGATTAGAACCAAACTAGAAAGTATGCAACTTAAAATTATATACATACTATACACCTTGATGCATATAATCCTAGATATTATGTTTAAGTTATGATTTGAAAAATTATGGGCAGATTTATGAATATTTGCTTAATGTTATGTTTTTATTTGGTGTGCATGTTATTATTATATTTTAAAATTTATGATAGGTTGAATTTTTTTGAAAATGTTATATGATATTTCTTGTGAACAAATTATGTAAAACCATAATTCTAAAATGAGCCGAACCATATTTAAATGATTTGGTTCAGATTAGTTCCATGATTTTAAATATATTGGTTTGGTTCCAACTTTATGAAACCGTAAACAATGGATTGGTTTTGGTTTTACCCCAAATTGAACCAATCCAAACCATAATCACCCCAAGTGATCCGGTTTCAATTTACATTAAAGTTGATTTTATATATTGGGTAATGTTATCATAAATAAGTTGTGTCATTTGTAAATTTAATTATTATAATAGGCATAACTCAATATTATGGGAGTTATAATTATGAAAACAAATAAGTTATAATCAGACACAGGTATAACAAAGAACTCTTGAATCATAACTAAAATAATTTCATTACTAACCTCACAATGAATGATAATTAACAACACAATAGATTATAAATAAAAACACAAAAATTGTAACTAACGGTGCATTCTCTCCAATAATATTACATATTTTTAAAAAATATATTCAAAAAAGTACTTGAAAAATTGTATTAATGCATCACATTCATTTTAAGTGTGGTTTGCATTCTCTCCGTTCCTAATTTCGACTGACACATAGGTCTATCATGAATTTCGTTTCAATAATTTAAATCATTTATTTTGTAAGGCGAATCCACTATGTGTATTATTTATATAAAAAAAAATTATGTTAATCTGATAATCGTAACTTATTCATTTATTGTATTTATTTGTAAAAAAATTAATGGTAAATATGTTTTTAAAAATAAATCATCCATTTTATTGTTTAACTTGCTACTAATTTATAAAATTATCCTTTGAATTTTGTTGTATTCGCTAATCACGTAATATACTAGGCGAACTTATCCACTTAAGCCAATTTTGACTCCATGAATGACATCATTTCTAACTTCACCATTTTTATTACTATTAGATATATATTATGTTAGATATATTATTATGCTTATCTGATGTATTGTAGATGTATCTTATCTTCTTTTCTGTACTTATCTCTGATGTATCTCTATCTTCTTTTATATACTTATCTAGGTTTTTTCTCAGCCTATAAATACAGGCTCCTTGTATTTCATTCATTAATTCAATATAGAGTTTCTCTTTTTTCTTTTCTCTCTGCTTTCATAACATGGTAACAGAGCCTAGGGTTCTCTCATATCCTCATTTTTTTCCCTGGTTCTGTCCCCTGTTGGTTTCTGCTAGCTTCTGCGTATCTTGTCCATTACTGTTTCAACATTTGGACTATACCAAACTCTTCGTCTCTTCAAGATGAAACCAATGCCACCAGACTCACCTCTATCGGACGCCACATGCGCCCTCACGTGCCTCCCAAAGACCGGCGCGTCGGTTGACATCGGTTCCACTCTCACCACGCTCTCGCACGTGTCGTCTCAGTCGGTTTCCCTCGACTTGTGTCCCTCGGCTTCCGCCTCAGTCGATTCGCCCTCGGCTTCCACCCGACTTCTCTTAGCCGTGTGCCTTGTTTGGTTTAGCCACTGACGTCAGCCCTTTTCAGCCAATGCCTAGCTATTGACATCATTACAGCTCAGTGCTAACGTCAGTCCTACCTGTCCCTAAGGTTTTTCGGCCTTCTGAATCTGTTGGTGACCTCTGTTTTGGCAATTATGGATCGTACTGACAACATCTAATCTGTTTCTGTTATACTTGATGGGTCTAATTATGTTGGTTGGGCCCAAGCTCTCTCTAGCTTCATTAAAGGGAAACGCCTTTGGCGGATTATTACTGGTGCTTTTTCGAAACCCACCCAAAAAGAGGATGACACTGACTCTACCTTTGATGACCGTCTTGACGAATGGAAAAGTAAGAATTATCAAATTATCTCCTGGTTCCGGGCTATCTCAGTTCCTTCCATCAACCTTCAGTTTGGACGCTTTCAGGATGATGATTCCCTTGCATCTCCTACCAAAGCAATTTGGGATTTCTTGAAGGAACGTTATCAGACCACTGGCCATGCTCATCAGTATCAATTATTACAGACTCTTTATCACATGCGCCAGGCCCTCAGTCAGTCTCTCAATGACTTCTTATCCTAGATGTCGTCTGTTTGGGACCAGCTCGCTCTTTCTGATCCTCCATGGGCCCATTCTGAGGATGCACAACTATTTATTACTTATCGGAATCATCAGCTACTATTATAGTTTCTTATGGCTCTTCATAGCACTTTTGAGCCCGTGCGTGCTTCTTTGCTCCATTGTTTGCCCTTGTCCACTTTAGAGCAAGCCATTATTGAGCTCTTATCAGAGAGACTCATTTTGGGATTCTCAAATCTCAAAGCATGGATTCTGTTCTTGCTACACCATTTCCTCAGAGTTCCTCATCTTCACAGCCAATCATATACAGTTATTGTTGCAACCGAGGCCTACCAGCTAATTATTCTCTTGTTTACTGCTAGGTTCGCGAATGCTTGATTTGTCACAAGTCTACTCCAGGCCATCTCCAAAGAAATTGTCCTCAAGCTACCTCCATTACTTCATCCAAGAAAGGGGTTTCTCGTCCTAGGTATCAGTCCAAATTTGGCCATGATTCTCGTTCTGTTGCTATTGCCTCTGAGGGTTCTTCTGCTCCTTCCTTCTCTATAGATGATGTTGAGTCCATTATCCACCAGGTGCTCACCAAATCTGGTACTCCTTCCTCTACTGCTCTTTCAGTGACCTCATGTAACTCTTCATGGTATTTTGATTTTGCATGTTGTAATCACATGGCTTTTGACTCCACTCTATTTTCTTCTTTATCATCATCATCTTCTGCTCCCGCTATACACACTGCTGATGGTTCTCATATGCCTGTTAGTCACATTGGCCAAATCTCTACTTCCACTGTGTCTCTTTCTGATGCTTACCATATTCCCGCTCTTTAATTGATCCTTATCTCTGTTGGTCAGTTTTGTGAACTTGGTCTAACTATTTCCTTTTCTGCTAATGGGTGTTTGGTGCAGGACCCTCAGACGAGACAGATCCTTGGGATAGGCTGTAAGCGTGGACGTCTGTTCGAACTTATCTATCTTCGTAGTCCACACAAATCATATACTGCTGCTTTTGCTGCTGCTGCATGTACTATGTCTTCTTTTCATCTTTATCATTGTCGCTTAGGACATGTCTCTTTTAGTTGTTTGAAAACTTTAGTTTCTAGTGGTCAGTTAGGTCGTGTCCGTCTTGAAGATGTCGATTGTTTATCTTGTCAAATTGCTAAACAACCTGCCTTACCTTTTAATAAAAGTAATTCTATTTCTACCGCTCCTTTTGATCTTGTTCATTTAGATATTTGGGGACCTTCTCCCACTCCGACCATTGGGGGGGTCCAGATATTTTGTGATTTTTGTTAATGATTTTTCTTGCTATACTGACCTTTTTCTTCTCAAAAATCGTTCTGAACTTAAACAGATTTACTATGATTTCTCTGTTATGGTCCGCACTCAGTTTTCTCGTACTATTAAGCTTTTTCATTCTGATAATGCTAAAGAATACTTGGATTCTAATTTTCTTTCTTTTTTTCGGGCTTATGGTACCCTATCTCATCGATCTTGTGCAGACACCTCCCAACAAAATGGACGAGTCGAAAGAAAGTACCGTCATAGTCTAGACACTACCCGGGCTCTTCTCATCTCTTCTTCTTGTCCTGAATAATTTTAGGGGAAAGATGCCCTCACTGCCATCCACACTATCAATCGTGTCCCTACATCTGTAATTGCTAACACTTCTCCTTACGAGCGCTTGTATGGTTCTCCTCCTAACTATACCACTCTTAAATTTTTTGGTTCTGCTTGTTTTGTTCTACTTCAGCCTCATGAACACGCTAAACTAGAACCTCGTTCTCATCTTTGTTATTTTCTGGGGTATGGCATAAAACATAAAGGGTATCGTTATTAGGATCCTATCACTAAACATCTTCGTATTTCCCGTCATGTGGTCTTTTGGGAACACAAAATGTTCTTTACTCTTTCCAAGTTTCACCTCGCCTAGTGCACCCACTCCTAGTCTTTACTGATATTTCTATAGACCTGTTTTCTGATGACTTTGATGTAGATTCTAGCCCTATGCTTCCACAGCTGCCTACGCCTATCGTCCATCCTGAGGATCTTGTGTCTACTGATGTCCCTACGCCTTTTACCGCTCCTATGGAGGTTCCTCCATCTCCACCTCCCATTGGGGTTCCTCCTCTACCTGAGTGCCATTTTACACGGATACGACAACCTTCTATTCTTCTCTGTGATTATATTGTTGGTTCCACTGCCTTTTGCTCTTATGAACCTACTTCTTATTGGGAAGCTTCTTCTAACCCTCTTTGGCAACAAGCTATGACTAATGAATTGCAGGCTTTCTATCACACTCATACCTGGGATGTGGTTGATCTTCCTCCTGGAAAGCGTACTGTTAGTTGCAAATGTGTTTACAAGATCAAAACTCATTTTGATGGTTCCATTGAGGGTTACAAAGCTCGCCTTGTCGCCTGGGGATTTACTCAAGAATATGGGATTGACTATAAGGCAACATTTGCTCCTGTTGCTTGTTTAACTTCAGTTCGCAGCTTACTTGTCGTTGCTGCTGCTCGTCACTGGAGTCTTTATAAGATGGATGTCAAAAATTCATTTCTCAATGGTGATCTCACTGAGGAAGTTTATATGCAGCCACCTCCTGGTTCTTTTGTTTCATCACACAAAGTTTGCAAACTCCGCCGTGCTTTGTATGGTTTGAAACAAGCTCTGTATGCATAGTTTGCCAAGTTCAGCTCAACCATTCGAGACTTTGGTTTTTCTTCTAGTGCCTGTGATTCTGCCTTGTTTATCCATAAGACGGAGCGTAGTACTATTCTCCTTCTCCTCTATGTAGATGATATGATTATTACTAGAGATGACACAGTGGGTATTTCTAGTCTCAAACAGTTTCTTAATCGCTAGTTTGAGATGAAAGATTTGGATTCGCTTAGCTACTTCCTTGGCTTGGAAATTTCTCAAGATTCCTCTGGTTATTTTCTTACCCAGGCCAAGTATACTTCTGATCTCTTGGCTCATGCTAGCCTTACCGATTGCAAGATTGTCACTACTCCAGTTGATCTTCAGACTCGTCTTACACCCTTTGATGGTCCTTTATTGTCAGACGCCACTTTATATTAGGGGTGTGCAAGGAACCAATTGGCCCGATGAACCCGTTCGATTTGAACAGAACTGAGGCTCTATAGTTGGCTTCGTCCCTCTGGATGTCGACAATGGTTTCATATTCTATAAATTTGTTGCCTCACGGTTGGTCAATGGATTCATCTGAAAAATAATTATCAAAACCGAACCGAGATATATATTATATTGTATTATATATATTCAAATAGATATTGGTTTACCTTGGGAATACAAACCTCTTTTCATATAATATTTTTATATTTACCTTGGAAATACACGCCTGTCATTTGTCTTTATCACTTTGGAGTTTGATACAGAGTGACTCAATTCTCACGTTATCATAGAGTTTGAGACAAACTATCCCACTTTCCCATTTTTTCCATAGTTGTTCAAAGCCCCCCCTCTCTCTCTCTCTCTCTCTCTCTCCCCCTAAGCTCTAAGAAATTTCTCAGAAAACTAATCTTCAATCTCGATCTCATCTCTCTTCTTCATATTTTCTCTCCCTCTCTCTCTCTCTCTCTCTCTCTCTCTATCTCTCTCACACAAACGATTTCCCAAAAAACAAAGCAACTCTCAGCTCTCTCCCTCTTTTGTTTCTCACTATTTTACCTCCTATCATCGATCTTCAATTTCTTCTTTAATGGTGGTAGTAATGGAGAAGTGTTGTCAACAAGGGTGTGGAGGTTTTGGGTGATGGCGGTCATGGTGGTTAGCGGCTACTACTGAAATGAGTGAAGGTTGTGGCATTGACGGAGCAACAAGCAACGACGAGAAAAGAGTTGTGAGTTTCTTCTCTCCCTATTTTCCCCCAATTTTTACTTCTCTCTTTCTTACACAGATCTGTAAGTAGATATATATATATTATATATGATTTTTATTTGTTGTTTTGAAATTTGATTTCATTTTTTGATAGATTTTTTCCACACTTATTAGATTCTCGAAATCAATCGAACTGGCCGCTAAACCGTGTTCTTTGGTTTGGTCGATTTCAAACTTCACAAATGGTCGACAATGGATAACACATTTTCTCACCTAATGCTGTCGGTTCGGCTGATGGGCTAGGGGTAAACCTAAGTCGAACCGACCCGTGCACACCCCTACTTTATATCGTCAACTAGTTGGCAGTCTTGTCTATCTCACGGTTACTTGTCCAGATTTTGCTTAAGTTGTTCACATTGTCAGTCAATTTATGGCTGCTCCTCGCTCTCTCTACTATAATGCTCTTGTTCGCATTTTGCGCTATCTCAAAGGAACTTTGTTTCATGGTCTTCACTACTTCCCTCACTCTTTTCTACAGTTGCATGCTTTTTCTGATGCCGATTAGGTAGGGGATCCTACTGATCATCGTTTCACTACTGGGTTTTGTTTCTTCTTGGGCAACTCTCTCATTTCTTGGCGTAGCAAGAAGCAAACTCTGGTTGCTCATTCTAGTACTAGAGCTAAGTATCGTGCTCTTGCTGACACTACTCAGGAGTTTGTGTGGCTTCGTTGGCTTCTTTCTGACATGGGTGTTTCTTATTCTGCTACCACCAATCTTTATTGTGACAATCAGAGTGCTATTCAGATTGCACATAATGATGTCTTCCATGATCACACCAAGCATATTGAGATTGATTGCCACTTCATACGACAGTATGTTACTAGTGGCCATGTTCGTCTTCTCTTTGTTACCTCTACTGATCAGACTGTTGACCTCTTTACCAAAGCTCATCTTCCAGGACGCTTCTCTGATCTCCTCTCCAAGCTCAAGTTGATATCTGACTTACCACCTTGAGCTTGAAGGGGAGTGTTAGATATATATTATGTTAGATATATATTATTATACTTATCTGATATATTGTAGATGTATCTCATCTCCTTTTTTATACATATCTCTAATGTATCTCTATCTTCTTTTATATCCTTATCTAGGTTTCTTCTTAGCCTATAGGCTTCTTGTATTTCATTCATTAATTCAATATAAAGTTTCTTTTTTCTCTTCTCTCTCTACTTTCATAACAATTACTAATTGAATTAAATAAATGAAAGAACTCACTATTTGTTTTCTTCTAATTTTTATTTTCACTTTTTTATTATTTCTACTTTTATCGTTGCCAAAGTTACATTTGATATATTTTTTATTTCTACTAATTTACTCAGTAGAGGCATATGAGAGGTTTCTTGTGAGTTCCACTCACAATGATCATCACAACACCCGATTTTTCATATTAAATGTCATATTATTTTAAAAAATAAAAATTAAACAAACACGAACAAAAAATATTTTTAAAAATTCAACTTGCTCTAAAAATTATAAAAATAATTTTGGATGTTTTTTAATGGCCTTGTTTGGTGTAACTTTTGCAAACTAAAAGCTAATAATCAAAAGTAGAATGTTAAATTTTTTAAGACTTGCTCAAGTTATTTATATCTCATAAGGTATAAGTAGACAATACACCAAACACTCTTATATAATTTCAAAAAAAAAAGAAAAAAGAAAAAAAAGAAGAAGCTAAAAACATCTGCATAAACTACGCACATAGTTCGCATTAATGTATATCTAACACGCATATGAAACAATTTTCAAAAATTTAATTTCATTGATTAGATATATATATATATATATTTAAATAATAAAAAAAAACTTTATACAGTGAAATTTCGACTACCATCACCACAACCAACTACCATTATCTCCACCATTTTTCTAGTTGATAAACATGACATTTCTCAAAATTAAAATGAAATTTATTTGTACAAAGCATTTTGTTGTGAGTTTACATTCACACACGTAGACATGCACTTTCTTTATCTATTGCATAAAAAAAAAAAATGAGTTCAATTTTGATCAAGACTGGCCTAAGATTTTTGTAACGCCCCAAAAAAAATATACAATGAACATAACAACAAACATGGCTCTTAAGAGATACCGGAATAATCTCCAACACCTTTCATTACATAATCCTAGTGTTTATACAAAATAATCCCACATGCGATTATACATTCAACGGATTCTAGCACATGAATCTATAGCATGTAGAATATTCAATCAAAAATAAATGAATGCCCTTAAGGGCTTACAAGTTCCAAGGCTTAAGCTCGATTACACAAAAGATGGTTCCTCGGACCCACACATATATAGCCCTTGACTTACAAAATATAATCACCACAAAATAAAGCCTTGTGCTCTCAATACATACATCCACGCCCTAGTTTGGCGGGTTCACCACATCTTTTCCTACACCAAAATCCCATAGGGTGAGCAAAGCCCAGTAGAGAATTCTTAACAAAGTATATACATTTTATACTAGTCCAAAGGAATGAAATTCATATGCCATGTTATGCTCTTTTGAAAGAAAATCACATTCTTCTCATCTTTTGAAAAACCATCATGCTTAATGATATTATAATATCTTCAACAAGTTTGAAGTTTATCAATTTAATTCAAGGGGTGGTAAATATGATTCAGGTAATCTCTAGGTTGGTGTCTGCAAGTAGGCATAACTAGCACTACCAATACCCCACTTTACTGGTTGCTAACCGGAAGGGAAGTGGTACCTCATTCGCGCGTGTTTTCGGTCTTTCACCCCGGACACTCAAGCCAACTAACCAATTTCATCTACAGCTCCTATTTGGACTTACTAACGTATTTATCCCAAAGCAATTTCATAAAAAGATTCATTCACAGACTTCTTTCTCAATGCAAAAATTTCCAAACTCAAGTCAAAATGTGTAATAACCAATTGAATGAGTACGCAATGCAATAATTTTCAATGCCATATAACATCTCTTCATTTTCAAATATTTCAATTATAATTCCATGTCAATCAAAATTCTCATTTCTTCCTTTCAACGCTATTTCACAAAATAGCCACATATTCAATGAATTCTATCAATTAAAAACAACATTTCCATACTTCGTATTTTTCTCAACAATTTAGTCCTTACAAGACTACATTACCATCCATGCACAACAACCTCCAAAATCACCACTTCTCACGTTCCATGAAACTCATCATTTACATATATGTATAAACAAGAAATTTTCCCACATTTTATTCATTTTGGCACACAAAATAATGTATCAACAATGTCAACCAAGTGTTCCCAATATTCTTTTAAAACCCCCAATTTCTAGGTTTTTCCTAACCACACTACACACACACAAATGTTTTGAAAGAATTTCATAAAAAAAAAAACATTTCTCCTTAGCCAATGCAATTCGAAACCCTCAAGAAAACTATTTCATGAGAAACAAGGAGCAAATCCCCTCCTAAACTACCCATATAGTTGAGCCAACCATCAATATTCAACATTTACAAGAGAACTTCGAAAATCAACAATAAATCTTGGCAATATATATATATATATATAACTCTAAGAAAGTCCCTACCTCAAGTTTTGAAGAAGAAAATGAGATGAAACCCTTGAAATCAACGGTGCCAAAACCCAATCTCCACCATACACAATGTAGCCCTTGAGGAGTTCTTCAACTTTGATGAAGGAACTTGGGTCAAAATGTTTATGGATTTAGAGAAATCAAAGATCTAGTGAGATTTGATGTAGGAAATGTAGAGAGAAATAGGAGAAAAGGGTTTTTAGAGAGAGAGAGAGAGAGAGAGAGAGGTGTATAAAATGACATACACTCAGCCCAATGAAAGAAGAAAAAGCCAATTTTCGTACTCAGCGTCTCCCGCATGTGCGGCGCCCATTCTCGCACGTGCGGAGCATGCCTCCCGCATGTACGGCCCTCATCCCCCGCACGTGCCTCCCCATGCGTACCTCCTCGCACGTGCCTTCATCCCCTGCTGCTTCAAGTGCATTTATTTCAGTATGCACTCAGGTTTTCTCATGTTTTCCGTACGTGCGGCCCCTCTTCCGCACGTGCGGCCCTAGTTCTCCAATCCAGAATTTTCTCAACTCAACTCCAGACATTTCGGACCTGACCTGGCACCCTTCGAAACAAGTGAAATTCAACACCAAAATAAACAAGAACAAAAATTTTGAGAAAAAACTTCTGAACACAACAAACCCAAACGATTAATAAGGTTCCAAGTCAAACCGACACCCCAACAAGACAAACCCAAGGTTAAACGAGGGAAAACGAAACAAGTAGCGCACCCGGTTATCACAATTTTTGAGGCCTAAGGAGGAATCTTAAAATTGGGGTCTTTCATGTATAAATAATAAAAAAATATTTATTTAAATTATTTACTCTAAAGGTGTATAATGTAAATTCAAAGTTAATATAATGCAAGTCATCCCTACAATGAATTAGATCTATAAATATATAGTTTTTGATTTCGTCTTTAAGAGAGACATTTTTTTGAAATCAAATTTGAATTTGATAAAAATTTAAAAAGATATTGAAGATAAAAAAAAAAAAAAAAATTCCCCATCAAATTTGATGAAAAGAAAATTTTGGGATATGAAGAGAATTTTAGAAAGATTTTCATAAAATTTTAATGAAAGAGTTGGAATAATTCATATTAAATCAAGTTTTTTACTCAAATCTATAAACAAATTAAATCGGGGAAAAAAAATGAAGAGTAAGAGATGCTCTAAAAACCTTTAATTTAGATTGTGAAGTTATATGAGTTGGTTTTGACCTTTATTTTTAAACCTACTAATGCCATAAGAGTTAAAATTATCCGGGGCCCTTAAAATTTGTCAAAATTTGGGGGCCCAAGGAGGCCGCCTTGCTTGTCTTGGGCCAAGGCCGGCTCTGATTTTGATTAATTTATCTTTGAAACTAATCTTGAAGTTTTAATTGAGTTGAACTCGAGTAATATGATTTTGTATGACGTATATAACCTTATCAACATAAATTCAAGCCGAGTTAAGAAATTAACAATCTTCAAAAAAATATTTAAATTTGTTTTGTATATAATGAGCAGATTTCGAATAGGCTTTTAAAATATTGAGCTTGAGTTGAGCTCCACTAACTTAACTTGTTTTACAATCTTAAATTGAATATGTAGTAAAAAGAAATGTAGAGGTGACTTTACTCTGTTTGGTTCTTAAGAATAAAATGAAATTGAATTGATTGATCATTCCTAATTAGTGCATCCCATTAAAATGGTTATTCCATTACAATGACAAATGACATTTCTATTTGTAATACATTTTTTATTATTTTTTTAATTACCCAAATATAAAAATAAATATTTTGATAGAATAATTATTGCATTCATTTCTATTGAACCAAATACTACCATAATGTCTATGCAAAATCACAATTGGACAAACCTTGAAAGACCTTTGAGCAAAGAATGAGCACCATGTCTAAACGGACTTTAATCTGCCCCAAGTCCGTACCTCCCGCGTGTTGGGCCAGCCCGAATGAAGCTTAGGCTAGGCTTGGGCTTAGCTGTTGAATCCTAGTCCCAAAGAGCGGCGCCACTCGCAAGTGGACAAACAAAAAGAAAAAAATATAAGGGCGATTGCTCAATAAGTCCTGTATTGTTGACTTGTGATCCATATAAATATATATATATATATATATATTATGTGATTCATTAGTCTTTTTAGATGTGTAATGACTTATTTATCTGTCACATTGGAGTGTCACATTCGGAAGAAGTAGACTAATGAATTTTTTAGTGTTGCATCATATCCACAGCATTGAAGTATCAGATTTGGAAAAAGTACATTAAGCAGTTTTTAATTTTTTTAAAGTGTCGTATCATACCTGTGACATTGGAGTGTCACATGTTACATTTGAGAAAAAGTTTACTAAGAAGTTTTTACTTTTTTTAGAATATCATATCATAATTTTTAGTTTTTTTTAGTATCATATCATACCAGCCACATTGGAGTATCACATGATACATTTGAGAAAAATATATTAAGAAAATTTTACTTTTTTGGAGTGACACATCATATCTGTCACGTTATCACATTGGGAAAAAAAATACAGTAAAAAGTTTTTAGTTGTCACGTTATGTTCACCACGTTGTCACAATTGAAAAAAAGTACGCTAAACAATTTTTAATTTTTTGAAGTGTCGTATCATACTAGTCACGTTGGAATGTCACATGTTAAATTTGGAAAAAATACACTACGGAGTTTTTATTTTTTTTGGAGTGTCACATTATACCCTACACGTTAAAGTGCCACATTAATACTTGCTATATTGGAGTGTCACATCATATATGCTACATTAATAAAAAAAAGGTATAATCGTCCACCAAAACACCATCAAAATCGAGAATAGGACCACATGGAAAGAAAATCTCCACTAATAAGACTTAACAGATCAATAAAAAAAATTTAGTATTAATTGGAGTATTTGTTTGTGAGATGAGATTTAGTGGTAAATATAAGGAAAAATTATAATTAAAAAAAAAAACCGTACACTTTGGTCCTTGTAATAAAATAAATTCCCAGTTTTAAATTTAGTCAATTTAAATATTAAACTTTTGATTTGTTTTTAATCTAAACTATTTGCCTATTTTCATTAAGTAAAATCGACATAAAAATAAGTATTTTAGACATTTTATGTATATTTACATTTGATTTTAATTAAATTATTATTTTCTTTTGACAATTTTAATTAACAAAAATAGGCAAATAGTTTAAATTGAAAACAAATTGAAAAAATATAGTTCAAATTAACAAAATTAAAAATTCATGATTTATTTTATTAAAAGGTCTAAACTTGAATTATTATTATTATTATTATTATTATTATTATTATTATTATTATTATTATTATTATTATTATTATTGTCCCCCCAAAAAAAAATTATAAAAAAATGAGTGAAGCACCAATAAATCTCAAAATGTGATCTTGTGAACTGTTTAGTCCTTCCCTTTTTCTTTTTCTTTTTATGAACCTGAAAGTCTCATTAAAGTGAAAATTACATAAAAAGATAGTCATTTACATGATTGGGTTTAATTTTTTAGGGATAAAAGTGGGTTTCTCAAAATGTAAAATTACACATTTGGGCAATCCGCACTATAGAAGTTTTGAATTTTTCCTCATTCTGGAACAAATTCAACATTACCCATAAAAAGGTAAAACTCTAATGTAACACTCTAATAATATAGCACTATAATGTAACACACTAAGGTAGCGTTTGGTAACGTTTATGTTTTTTTATTTATGTTTACAAATATTTTATACACTGATTTTTATTTATTTTTAGAAAAACATAAATAATAAACGCGCTTGATTTGGACAAAATGTTTGAAAATTTTTGAAAACATAAATAAAAAGCATGTTTGTTAAGGCCTAAAATTTTTATTTTTTTATTTTTTTTTTTATTTTTGACAATGGAATCATACACATTGTAATAAGTATCCATAATAACCATATTGATATAATACCAACCATAGATAAATTTAATAACCATATTAGTAATGTTCATAGCAACTTACAAACCATAATAAATCTCAATTCTTCCACAAACCATAAAAAACATCTTCTACAATCTATTATACGCATAAACAATATTTCAATTGTTTTTGACAGGTTCCCAATTGACTAGCAATTTGATTCCTTACATCAGACATGTGACGTAGTTGAGGTTGACTAATGTCTACATAAATTGGTTGCTGAGAACTACTTCATGCATGTGTCAAGTTGCTACTACCACCTCCACTAGGCCCAGCATCTTCAACGATACGATCTAGATTGGCCTATTTAGTGAACAATGTGTCACCTTGAGAATGTATCCTAATCCAGTTGTGTATTGTACAACATGCAATGGGGATGCATTTCTGCGTCTTAGTTGAATACGGAGGCATGTCTCTCAAAATTGGAAAACGAGCCTTCAAGACATCGAAGCATCTCTCAATCACATTGCACAGTGAGGAGTGTCGGTAATTGAACATTTGCTTCTTGTTTCTTGGTTGTCGACGTTGAGTACGAAACTCATTTAGATGGTACCTCTCACCACGATATGGCAATAAAAAGCCAGACATATTTGTATAACCCGAGTCGACAACATAGTATTTATCTGTTCAACATGTATGTATCTATTATTATGGGTTACAGAAGAATATTCATTATAAATTAACAAAATGCCATATAACACGTACCTCTTGGTGGCATTGGAAATAAATTTGCTGGATCATATACGGTTTTAATGAACACTCCTGAATCATTTGCAGTGCCCTCCCAACTGGCCAATACATATGTAAATCGCATGTCAAATGAGCAAACACACATTACATTTTGCGTTGTAATAGTATGCTTACCTCGATATGGTATTTGCTCAGATGCTGGCACCCTTGCAGATATGTGGGTACCATCAATTGCTCCAACACAATCCTAATTGACAAATGACTTTAATAATACAGGATATTTTACTAAAATTTATATTTCAAATATTCTGTTAGTGATTACCTTAAAAAAAGGATAGAAGTGTGGATTATGTCGAATTTCTCCCAGCACCTCATCAAAATCTGGAGGCCTTATAACTTGTTTACCAAGCCTACACACTGCCTTCAAGACTCATTTGAAGTGTTTGGAGATGGTCTGGCTAGAATGTAGGAATCGCTCTTGGATAACACGATTTCGTTCGTTCTGACCAATTGTTAGCAAAAATATACAAACTTGCTCTTGGACAATTAGATAATGTGAGTGTTCCAGTTTATCATATACCTTAAGGGCATGTTTGATTGGGTGGATTAGAGCATGGGATTAGGATTATTAATCCGTGGGCCCAATTATCCTATGTTTGTTTTAATATTTTGGTTTATGATTATTAATCCAATGGATAATTAATTCAAAAAATTTATAGGATTATTAGTAATGGGGTAGGGGTGTGATTATTAATCCAATGGATATTAATCCAATTGGATAGTGAATACTACACTAATTTAATAGTCTTGTGAATCAAACATGACCTAAGTGCCTCATACAAACTAATAAATACATCTGGTTCATTCTAAAATTTTCCTTGGACCTTGTTTCATGGCTATTCAATATTTCTAACACGTAGTCATGTCCTTGTAATATGGACGTTCGGCATGGTCTAGGTTGAAGGTAAGTATTACAATATTCATGTAGTGCTACACACACCAGAAATTATATATTTTCATTGTCACTGTCTGAGTCAAAACTCAAATCAAGAGCATGCATCGGCTCCATATATATCACTGTGATATTGTGTTGACCCCTTAAAAACAAAAGTATTAGTGATAATGAAAATTCATGAAAATATGGTCACATAAGAATTTTTATTTTTATTTTTTAATTTTTTTCAGTAGCAATACTTGCAATCTTTATTTTTATTTTTATTTTTATTTTTCAATTTTTTTCAGTAACAATAAAGGGGCTTTTCACACAAGTATTAGTCCTTTTTTTACTGATATGTTAGAATGGTCCTAGCAATGCTTGCAATCTTCATTTCGATGTTAGCTTATATACTCAAAATTACTATTATGAAGCATATAGCCCAACAGAAAAGTGAAGATGGAAAGTGGAAATATGTTTATTCCATTGTAGAATAAAAGGTCATAGCAAAGCTACTTTTCTTTATTGGTTGAGAAATTATTCAACAATACTCTTGTGGGATTCAACTAAAAAATTGAATGTAATGATATAAAGAAATTGATTCTTCCCATGCCATTATTTTTATTTTTATTTTTATTACTACTAGAGACAAATGTAGTGGAACCTAAATACCATGGAAAATACCAAATTTTTGAACCCAGATATATCTTTATTAATGTAGGCCTTTATGTTTGTCTAGTGTAGTAAGAAAATATTTGGAATGACTACCAACAAGCATTATATAGGAGAAGATCATACATACCTTTGGAATCCTAAAAAAACAAATGTAAATATGGTCATACATACCTTTTTCAATTGTTGACAATGCAGAAGCTTTGTTGGACTCTTGATAGAAAAAATACTTGGAATGACTACCAACAAGCATTATATAGGAGAAGATCATTGAATATAACAGTAGCATTCAAGTTGGGTTGTTAGTGTTCAATACTTCAACTGCCCATAAACTCCCATTGTAATAGCATTCAAGATAATTGAATATAGTTGTAGCATTCATTGAATATAGTAGTAGCATTCAAGTGCATTGTCAACAATTTTATATCTACCCATCAACTCACAATGTAATAACATTCAAGATAATTGAATATAGCTGTGGCATTCATTGAATATAGCAGTAGCATTCAAGTGCATTGTCAACAATTTTATATCTACCCATCAAGAGCAATGTAATAGCATTCAGTACAACATTAAAAACATGCTGCATACACCCAACTCTGTTTCCATAATAAATAATTCTGAAACAAATAAAATAAAATAAAAAGTACAATACACTACCAAATATTATCCAACATTTTGAAAACATTAAAACATCCATACGAACTAACATTTTTTAACTACCAAATATTATCAAACATTACTAGTAAATAAAACAACACAAACACATACCTGTCACAACCCAAACCCGCCCCCATAGGTTTAGCGTCGTAACCGGCTAGTAATCCTTGGATTACCAAAGGCCTCTTGACATAATAGCATATAGTTAGGGGCTGCGGAAGCAATTATTCAAAACATACGAAGTCCATTGAGCTGTGAAGACATACATGGAACTGAAAACCTTAAACTTTATATACATACAAGTGACGCCATAGGTATAGTATTTACACGTCACTTTCAAGTACATACAAAAGGCGAACTTGTTCATAAGAGAAAAGAAACAGTCTTATACATTCACATTGACACAACCACAATACATAACTTGATCTGGAACCTCCTCGTGAGGCGCAAAGGGGTGGCTGACGAACACAAAATACCCTAGGCATCATCTTAAGCCTGATCACAAGCATACTCATCTACATACATAATAAATAACCAGTGAGCGGAGGCCCAGTGAATAATATCAAAGTAGAGGGGTAAATGAATGATATCCCATATCTGTGGCTGAAACTGAAACTGAAACTCACATTCATATTTTCATTCTGAGCATATATAGAATTCAGAGTTCATGCTTAGTCTTACATAATATATCTATCAGCGCTGACAGATCACACACAGAATATTTTAAATTATACTTGTCAGTTCTATATAAGAACCTCCGGCCGGGTAAGAATAACTTGTCAGTCCCATAAAGGAACCTCCGGACTAGAAACTTGTAAACTTGTCAGTTCCACTTAGGAACGTCCAACCGGGTATAGATAGCTTGTCAGTCCCATAAGGAACCCCTGGTACCGGGAACTTGCATATACTTGAATCATAGCATAATGTCATAAGTGCTTGTTAGACTTGGACAATCATTCATTGCATAAAACTTGACATTTCATAGAACAGTTCTTAGTCCATGAGCGGAAAATAATTTACTTGAACATAGCTTTACTAAGTTATTACTCACAGATAACTGGTAGCTCCAAGTAGACGGCAAAGTGGGCAATTCAGCTAACCTGAGGCGCGTGACCTACATAACATAGCAGATTCATGCATTGAAACACACACTCGGATTGTACATAACTTATTTCATTTGTTCTTTGTGTGTTTTTAGCCCTTAACCTCATTATGGTGTCTTAATTATGGCCTAGGAATGCCTAGGATAGAATGAGGATGCAAAAATGCACTTGAAAACATTTTTTAAATTTTGCTGGAAACAGGGTCCACGCTCGAGCGTGGCTTTCCTCGCTCGAACGGACATGCAAAAAGTAAGGGTTCGCTCGAGCGTGACTTCCTTCGCTCGAGCAGACTGTAAACTTGGAAAAAGTACTGGTTACTTGTTTTTCACGCCCGATGGACGCTCGATCTCCGCTCGAGCGTAAGACTTAAACCCTCGCTCGAGCGTGACTTCTGTCGCTCGAGCGTGCTGCAAATACATGAACTTCTGGGTGCATGCATTTCACGCTCGAGCGTGCCTCAGGTCGCTCGAGCGGAAGTGCACACACTCAGAGTGCTCGCTCGAGTGTGAATTCAAATTCTGGAATTTCCAGATTTGATCTCCAAGCTTCAAACACAAGCTAAACACTTCAAAACTCAATATTTTGGGCCAAAACTCTGGGAAACATTAAGGAATTCATAAAACATCATGATTTAAAGATTATTTCATGGAATCAAGGCCCGAAAAGATGGCAAGTGCCTAAGAATCCATCTTGAAATGGAAGAACATGATGTAGTTATGCCATGCATGTATTCATTTGAATTCATGACTTCCAAAACATGATCACATGAGATATTCTTTCCCAAAACATGGTGAATTCTTAGATTACAACTATAATATGAACATGCATGTGAGAATTCTCATGAAAACAACTTCAAAACTTCATGGTATGGACATGCATGCATGGTACAGCTTAATTTTCCTTAATCCCATCTCAATTCTTGCATCAATCAACATAATTCTCTTGAATTCTTGTAGGAGTGAGTCAAAATGAAAGTTTAAGGGATGTAAGACCTACCTAAAGTTCCCAATTCTTGAACTCTTGGTGAATCCTAGCTCAATTCTCCATTTGCCCCTTATTTGCCTAGTAATTCTTCTTTTTCTTTCTTGAGATCACTCTCACTCCCTAATTCTCTCTCTCACGTTTTTACCTCTTGGAGGCTCAAAGATGATATGAAAGCAAAAGGCTCAAAATGAGGTGTATAAGCCTTATGTAGGCTTAAGTAGAAGTATAATTAAATAAGGCCAAATAAATGTGCATTAAATTAATCTAATTTAATCGTTCCAAATCGAATTTCAATTAAACCTACCATAAAATTCTAAGAATCTCAATTAACACATAAATCAAATCAATTTCTAGATCGGATGCCGATAAGGCCTTCAATTCGCAAACCGAACGAAAAACATGAATAGATCTTTCTACGTTAAACAGATATAAACACTATGATGCAACGCATACATGCAATTTACTCCAGAATTTTACCTTAATTACTAATTAGGCATAATTAATCATGGATTAACGTTAATCAGGGATTAGAGTTGTTACAATACCACACTAAGCTTGAACTCTCTAAGAATAACTTTCAAAGATTAAGGACCCAGTCCCTCGTTACCAGTAGACATATCAACAAATACCTCCCTTATTATGGGATTCGATGCAAGCTTGTTCACAGCTTTAGTGTAAGTAGGCGCAGGAATTTCCTCCACGACATGCAATAGTGCCATGCACTCTTTCAGTAATGAACGTGAGGCAGTAGAGCCACCTTCAATTGAACCACTGTCATCGCCAACATTAGTAATTGAAGGACTTGTCAATCACTTTTCCATTAGGTCTACCTTCCTCTTGCTATTTTCACTCATTTCTTTGAGTGCTTTAGAAATATTAGCTTGAAAAGAGCTCCTCTTCTTACTCTTTTTACCTACCATTTTGCTCTTGCCCTTGCACTTGCCCTTGCCCTTGCCCTTGCCTTGGCCATCTCCATTGTCATTATCACTATTAATTTGCAATGCATCTAAGTCCTCATTCTTTACCTTAAATTCAGGATCAGAACTAGCACTACTTTTAGAAGGTGATTTGGTGGAAGGGTGAGCTAGTTTACCAGTTGCGGATGTGTCTCCCAAACGTCATCCGGTGCAGTGATAGTAAGCCGCTGGCTATCCCAACCAACACCAGTATGCTTTAGTAATGGTGTAAATTTGTTGAACATAATACGCAGCTGATTATATTTGTTTTGAAGCTGGTGTGCGTTATACTGGTATTGGGTTTTTGTGTTCATTTGATCTCTCAACCTGTCCAAGCTTGTTTGGTGAATGTCCAAGTTATTTTACTACTCTTGGTTTTCTCCTTCTCATCCATAAGGGTAATGAGAATAGCCTCATTTGCCTGAGGCCATGGACCACTGTTTCCTCTACCAACTTCAACAACATCATCATCATCATCAATGGGGAGATCATTGTGTACTGTTGTTGCCATTGCCTAAATATGTATATTTATTCATAGATAAATATTTTTGAAAAAAATGTAAGTCAAATAAAATGAAGAGGCATTGAAGAACAAGTACCAGTTACTTGAAGAGGCCTAAATATGTATATTTATTCATAGATAAAATGAAGAAGATCACATCACCATAAATTGAAGAGGCCTAAATATGTATATTTATTCATAGATAAATTCAAACAAGAGGCATCGAAGAACAAGCACCAGTTACTTTTGATCTAATTTTCTAGATCTACCTCAAGCAGTAGTTACTTTTGAATAAAATGAAGAATAACAGTTATAATATCATTAAAATGAAGAATATCATTAAAATGAGCTTCAGCCAACAATATCTTTTAAATCCTTATCATGTACTCCAAATTTAAAATGAAGAAGAAGATCTGTAGATTAAAATATCTTTTAAATCCAAATTAGCTTCAGGCAACAATATCATTAAAATGAAGAAGATTTACAGATTTAAAATGAAGAATAACAGTAATATGTTCTTAAAAAAAAAACAAACAAACAAACAAGCACACAAACAAATTTACATGGATCTAACATAGATCTACAAACAACCATGGCGAAATAGATTTGCAGAACAGATTTGTGGTTAGGAAATTTTGCAGAACAAAGAGAGAGAGAGAGAGAGAGAGAGAGAGAGAGACTGACCTGAGACTGAGATCAATGTGGTTTGGAAATTTTTCAAAAGATCTGCAAAACAGATTTGTTGTTTTAGAAAAAAAAATACCATGGCAGCTCGGTGAAACACAGAAAAGAGGGGGAGGAGAGAGAGAGAGAGACCTGAGATCGATTTGGTTGGAAGATCTACGAAGATCTGTAGATTTGCAACATTAGTAATGTTTTAGAAAAGAAAAAAAATTCGAAACTTGGTGAACATAGAGAAGAGAGGGGAGACAAAGAGAGAAGGGAGGGAGAGAGAGAAGAGAGAGACTAACCTAATTTGTTGAAGTTTTAGTCAACATGAAGTAGAGGAAGATGATAAGATTTAGATACAACTTTTATTTTACCGTTGGGAGAAAATAAATTGAATTCGGGTGCTCCGAAGATTTGAGCCATGGTCGTTATGCCGACAACTAAGTTACTGTAGCTCCGTTATAGTAACTTCTGCTACAGTGCCAAATTTATAAACCAATGAAAACACTTTTTTTCAGTTTACATTTTTTGGGTCAAATTTATAAACTGAGAACTAGTATTATAAATAAAAAATTTACCAAACAAGTTTTTAGCACAGTTTTTAAAATTTTTGTAAATATAAACTGAAAATTGAAAACAAAATGGTTACCAAACAGACCCTAAACATTTACATTATGACCAATTATTTAATTATGATTTTTTTTTTTGATGCCCAGAACAGTCCCAAGGTAGGGCCCTTAGGATCCACCCTTACAAGCCAAACTAGAGGAAGTTAGCCAATCCATCTAAACCGTCGGACTTCCACTTGAGTAGTAGGGGATTCGAACCCTGATCAGTAAGGAGATGAGCAAACTCCCTTACCAACTAAGATGACTTCTTGGTGGTAAATTATGAATAATTAATTTCTCATTGTTACCTATATTATATTGTTATAAAAGATTTCACATGTTACTTTTTGTGATATCTTATATATGTCAATATCTACATATATAAATATATTAAAAAAATATAAATGTAAATTTATATATGTTACTGTATTCATAAATTGTTAATCTGTAATGCTATATTACCACTGAATACTTTAATTTTCTAATATGTATCGTTTTAGTAATATAGTTATATTTGTTAAGAAAAAATTGTGAAATTGTGTATTGTTCTCCTATCAACTTATGTTCAATATATATATATATATACATATCACACAAACAAGTGTTAACAACAGACATTTTCAATAACAAATCAAAATTTTGCAAAACATCTTTATCACGACAATAATTGTACTTTTTTTTCCTCATAGAAAAAATCACATTATTGAGGGAAATTTTTTTTTGAAATTCATAACAATATGATATCATCTCAAACTCTTATTCATCAAAATATTTTTATTACAATGAGTTATAATGATGAGTAAGAAGAAAAATAAAAAGATGGAAAAACAAAAATTACAAAAGATCTATGACAACATACTCTCTAAGCAAAGTTAGACGAACTGAAGTATGAATTGTCCTATCTGTTGTGAAATTCAAGAAAAACAATGTACTTCATGCACACATTTTAGTCAAATTATAAGAAAAAAAAATCAAATGTTACCCAAACATTATCGCAGCAATTCAATGATACAAAATATAAGTACACCAAATAAAAAGTTTCGATCAATTTTTGTTATATGTTGATTCTTACAGATGCCATAATAAATTATGTAACTTGACAGTTTCATGAAAGTGACCCTGCAAACACTTATAAGTATGGATCCATAAACATTGTGAAAATAATTATGAAATTCTCATATCGATCGAAATACAAAGCTACAATATCATTCCATTTTCTTAAAAAAACTATTCCACATTTCTACATAAAATAAAAATATACTAATGATTAATATTGTATTTTTTATCATGCAAGATATTCGTAGCATAGAAAGCGAGACTCAATAACTATTGATGTATAAAAATATATTATATATTGATATTAACGCATTCTTACACCAATAGTATGCAAATAATATGTAATAGTGGGTTTAATGAATTTGTATTATGAGATAAACTATTAAATCAAATTGTGTAATTAATTTCATACTTTCAATTATATTACATGTACGGATTATGAAAAAGTAAAGTGAAAAGTTGATAAAAAAATATTTGTGTAATACTATATATTTAAAGGACTTGCTTATTGTTTATTGTTTAAAATAAGATTGTGATCTTAATAATCTAGCTATAAATTAATGTTTATGTTTATAAAATTTCTTATTTATCATTTAAATTCTTCAGTCGAGTATGTAATAATTTCTTACTTAGTTGTATTTTGAATATAGATTAATTTATCCATACAAGTCTCAATACTTTGTATATATATCGCAGACTAATTTAAGAGACACGCATAATACAATATTAATAGTTGATAAAAAAAATCACGTATCACGTGCAACACACATTTCCAACCACTAAGTATAAAAAAAGAGTAGAAGACCTTGTCCTGTGTTCATTGATACACTTACAATAAACTAGTTTCATGCTTTCAAATCCCACACTAATTTGTTTATATTATTTCTATCATGCGGTTCAATTTCCACTTGGAAATATTGTCAATTATGAGTCAGTTTAACTGTTGAATTCCCATATTTATCTTTTTAGACTCCAATCCAAATCTGAAATATCACTAGTTTAAGTGATCTTAGACTCAGTGAAACATTAGAATCAAGTCATTCAATGGTCTAAGCCCCCTACATTATTTTGTATTTTGCCCAATATTGGTTGAGACCCAACCTTCCCAAGAAGAAAATGAAAATGTAAGACCTTTACTCATATTTTTATTTGATGTGACCCATTAAAAATGATTAAAAAGATTAATAATTTAGTGGTCTGTATAATAAAGTAATTAGAGGGTTAAATTGAATGTCACATTTTCTTTTTTTCTTTTTTCTTTTTTTATTAACGAAAGTTAATAATTAATTTTTAAATTAGTATTGTAGGAGAGTTTAACTCAAACCCTCTCCTTACAAGAACTTAAGACTTGTCTCTTAATTTCACTTTTACGAGTGAAATTCAAGACCTTCTTTTAATAACCAAAAAACTAGGCACATAAGTTACCACCCGTTGATTGAATGTGACACCTACTAGTGATAATGAATCAAAAAGGACATAAAAATGGAGGAAAATGATTCACTTGCTGTCCATCAAAAGGGATTCTCTTTATAGTGATAAATAAATTTTTAGGGCCTACAACAAATCAATTATAGTGATAAATAATTTTGTTCATTCACGTCATGTGATAGGTCGATGAACAAAATTGTCTTTATTTTTGTTGGTTATTTCCCGTCAAACTGTTCTAATCAACTAATTTATTATATTTTGTTAAAACTGTAAGATAAAATTGATAGAGAGAGAGAGAACAAGTGAATAGATGAAAAGTGTATTTCATGGATTGATTTACAAATGGAGCCTAACTCTCTTCTTATAGCCTGTGATACATTGGAGAGAGAGCCACCGAAAGCATAAAGCTAAAGCAAGCTAATTATGAAAGCTAAAGCTACACTAATTATTAAAGCTAAAACTAAACATAATAATATACATTATATCATACTAACATAATATATTATATATTCTAACATCCCCCCTCAAACTCAAGGAGGATAGGTAAAACCAACTTGAGTTTGGAAAGGAACAAAACATGAAGATAAACTAATACATAAAATAAAAGAGGATAGTAGACACTGTATGGTCGTGTCGGACTGTTGGTGAAGACACTGTATGGCCATGTCAGACCGTTGTAGCGGGACAGCTTACGAGGTCATGCCGGACCGATGTAGAAGCTAACCGGAATCAGTGTCGGGACAGTTTACGGGGTCATGCCGGACCGATGTAAAAGCTGACCGGAATCAATGTCGGGACAGTTTACGGGGTCATGCCGGACCGATGTAGAAGCTGGCCCGAATCAATGTCGGGACAGTTTACGGGGTCATGCCGGACCGGTGTAGAAGCTGACCGGAATCAATGTCGGGACAGTTTTATGTGGTCATGCCGGACCGTTGTAGAAGCTTGTGGTGGTTCACCAAGGAGGCGACTTAGGGAGTGCGCCATGGGGTGGCTTGAATGGTTCGCATGGTGTGTAACCATGCTCACCATGATATATGTATAACCCCCCCTCAAACTCAAATAGGTTTGAAGATAGAAACCTATTGGAGGTTGAAACAAAGGAAATTTTTTTTTTTTTTGGTGGTGGAAAAATAATAATAAGAAGAAAATAATGGAAAAAGGGATGATGCTCACCAACTGAGATGTATAATAATGAAATATTGATGAAAAAAGAAAGATAGAAAAAATAAAATAAAATAAAAAGAAGGTAGTGGGAATAGGAATCTGGAAAAACTCACCAATGGAGTTGGAAAATAAGGAAATCGCGAGAGAGAAAAGAGATTATTTTTTTTTTTTTTTTTAAAGAAAAAAAAAAGATAAAATAAAATAAAATAACGTGATAATGAGGCCCACGGGTTTGTTCAAACCAACCCATGATGGTGCCAGCCATGAGATTAATAAAATAGGAAAGAGTCATTGATTTGGGTGTAGGGTGGCCCATTGATTTGGGTAAAACCAGCACATGGTTTGTTGGTTCAAAAATATTGTTTAAACAAAAAAGAAAGGGAGGTGGTGGAGGATATGATGATGAATAAAAAATAAAAGAAAGGAGGAAGTCCGAGAGAGAGGTGCCGAGAGAGTGAGAGAGCTCTGTTAGAGAGAGAGAGCTGGGTTTGGTCCTCTGTGTGTATGGGTTTGCCGTGTGTGAGAAGACGAAGTTGGTGGCGTGTGTGTGTATGAGAGGAGAGTGAGTTGTGTGGTGTGCTCAGATCAAGGGTGGTGTGAGTGTGCCTTGTGTGAATGGTGTCTGTGTGTGTATGTCTCTTGTGTGTGTTGTGTATGCCTCTGCTGGGTGTGAAGGTGCTACCCGTGGGTGTGATACATTTCAAAGCTCAAAGCTGCCGAGTGAAAGAGCCTAGAGAGAGGGAGAGTAGATCTGCGTTAGTTTCAGCCGTGTACAGCGGAGCGGAGACTATGAGTGAAGATGAGCTGCTGCTGCTTCCATGATGGTGGTGGTGAGGATCGAATCAGCCGCAGTTATGGGCAATTTCGCCGTCGGTGACGCCGGTTTTTGATGTGTCAGCGAGGCCAATCTCGTCGTTTGTGTCGGCGCCGCAGCCGGTGGGTGGTGGGGTGGAAATCAGGGCCCTGTCGCCGGCAGTGTCGGGAGCGACGTTTGGGACGAAGAAGTCGAGTATGGCTCCGGCGAGCGTGAGCTCTGGGAGCAACAACAAAGCTCAGATGCTGAGGGACTTTTCTTTGGAGATTTATGACAAAAAGGAATTGCAGTTTATGGGTCGATCTGGGAATCAACAAACACAGTCTACTTCTTGAAAATCTTCAACAAACACAGTCCACCCAAGCCACCCCATGTATCCAAGCAATCTCTGTGAAACACATGACTACAGTTGCACAAATCTTTGTTGATTTTATCAGCAGAATAGGTTTCTATCTATTTGCTCCACTTTATCAATCCCTTTGTTTCAACCTCAAATAGGTTTCTATCTTCACACCTATTTGAGTTTGAGGGGGGGTTATACATATATCATGGTGAGCATGGTTACACACCATGCGAACCACTCAAGCTGGTGAGCATGGTTATACACCATGGGAACCACTCAAGCCACCCCATGGCGCACTCCCTAAGTCGCCTCCTTGGTGCACCACCACAAGCTTTTACAACGGTCCGGCATGACCCCGTAAACTGTCCCGACATTGATTCCGGTCAGCTTCTACATCGGTCCGGCATGACCCTGTAAACAAGTGAATAAATGAAAAGTGTATTTCATGGATTGATTTACAAAGGGAGCCTAACTCTCTTCTTATAGCCTGTGATACATTGGAGAGAGAGCCACCGAAAGCATAAAGCTAAAGCAAGCTAATTATGAAAGCTAAAGCTACACTAATTATTAAAGCTAAAACTAAACATAATAATATACATAATATTATACTAACATAATATATTATATATTCTATCAAAAACCATCACTGAAATAACTAATCATTGATTGACTAAAAGATAAAACTGGAGCCATATTATGAGAGTTTGATTTTGTCCATTCACCTACAATTTGTTTGGGAATTAACTAGTTAGTATTCTTTTTATTTTTTACAAAAGGATGTGCAAAATGATATAGAGGTAATATGATCCAAATACGATAATGTAATCCAAAAAAGTCAACCTTTGCTAAAAAAAGTCAAGAAATCACTAAGTCGTTTGTTATCTTTTAAAAAAGTCAAATATCACATCAATTTATTTTATTCATTAAAACGTAATTTTTTTAGTAACTTCCCAAATTTATTGACTTTTTCAAAAATTAAAAAAAACCCAAAAAAAACAAATAAGCTAATTTGATAAATTTATATATATATTTTTACTTTTTCTAAAGACATTTTAGCATAAAAAAAGTTAGCCAATAAGCTTTATTATTAATAAATAAACTCAATTGTAAGTAGGGGTGGACAAACCTCGAGTCCGGCCAAGTTCGTTTTGAAATTGCACTATATAAAAGGAGAATATATGTCATCTCAAGCCTAATTCAATTTGACATTAGGCATAATATAGTTATCTCAAACCCAAACCTGAAATAACTTCTAAATCCCGAATCGGCCCACTTACCCCAGTAATTATGAGATATTAATTTTTTATTTTTTATTTTTATCTTGAAGGGATATTAAATTATTTAAATCCTCTTAATTATTATTTAAATTTAAAAAATTAACAAAATTTAATAGTAAAATAAATATAGTCTTTTAATAAATATTTTAATCTAAACTTTAGAAAGAAGTATATGCTTTTTTGTCTTTACATTTTTTCTACTTTATTATAGCTAAAAGAATATAAAATTGCAATTAATATTCTATAAATGGATAGGATGGGTAGGAATGGCAACGGGGCGGGGCGGGGCGGGGCCGGGGATCACCCTCCCCGTCCCCGATGGTAGAAATCCCCCCCGTCCCCGGTCCCGACCCCGACGGGGAGCTCATCACTGCCCCCGCTCCCGCCCCTTAATGGGGATCGAGTTTCCCCGACCCCGAAAAGTCCTCGACCAAAAGAAAAAAAAAATCAGATTCAACAACAACATAATATATATATATATATATATAACAAATCGAAAGAAAGAGAGAGAATATTCCAGATCTGTGAAACTTGGTCGGTGATGGTGGCGGATTGGCGAAGCTTGGATCGGTGATGGTGGCGGTGGGAAAGACGGTGGAGTTGTGGGAGAATGGAGATCGGCGGTGGGAGGAGGGAGATCGGCGGTGGGAGATTGAGATCGGCGATGGGAGATTGAGAGAGGGAGACCGAGAGAGATGAGAGGCGATGAGGATGAGTGAGTGTGCAAGGTTCAGCCTGTGTGTGTGTAAGTGGAAGGTTTGATTTATATATATATAGAGAGGGGCAAAATGGTAATTTTGCTTCGGGAAAAATTCGGGGTCGGGGACGGGGACGAGGACGGGCCAGGGTTTGTACAATGATCACCGTCCCCAGCCCGAAACTGATCGGGATTTTAATTTTGAATACCATCCCTGTCCCCACGAGGGTATTTTTCAGGGAAAAACCATTCTTATCGGGGTCGGGGGATCGGGTCCTCGTTGGGCCGGGTTCAAATTGCCATCCCTACCCCTAACTAATGCCATAATTATAAATAAATAGATAAGGATCATAAAAAAATATTATGACATGTTTTATGAATTTTTTTCGAAAATTATCGGGAATTTAATTTTCAATACCATCCCCGGCCCTACGAGGATAATTTTCGAGGAAAAACCGTTCCAATCGGGGTCGGGGGATCGGGTCCCCATCGGGCCGGGTTTAAATTGCCATCCCTAAGGATGGGTTGGGTTGTGCTAAAATTCCTTATCTCAAGCACAACTTAAATATTAAATAGGTATAAAATCTTAGTTTAGCTTTGTCCGATAAACTAAATATTTTTTTATACTCCACACATATTAAGTTAGGTTGGGCGAAATGAGCAAACGGACCATGGCCACCCCTCATAAGATGAAGGAAGAAAATCAGACTTATGAGCCCACTTTTCTAATGTTTAGTCAATCAATGATGGGTCATTTTAGAGATATTTTGAAGAAGAAAAAAATGAAAAAAAATGACCCCAGAATAAAACAGCCCATGTGGAGTTGAAAAGTGTGTAGGGAAAAGGAAAAAGACATTGTAGATTTTTATTCATTGAAATCAGATTTGCTCATGGTACAGAAGAGGATAACGATTCTTTATAGTCCAGTGCTTGAGAGAATATAAATTTTTCTCTTAAAATATGTGTACTTATATTGATGGTGTGATATGCTTTTTCTATTAAAGTGGAATAATTGACTTGCGATGATGCCAGACAAAGACTCTATAAAATCTTTAACGCGAAATTACAAAAGAAATCTCATAGTTTAAGGGAAAAATTACTCATAAATCCCATTTTAATAAATGTTGCTCTAGTTAGTTTTAAGTATTTTTTCTTAAATCAATTAGTCTTTTTTATTTTTGGTATGATATATGTTCTTGATATATTGTATATAGAGTTTACATTTTTACCCAATCTCTCCAATTGAAATTAAACAAAATTCAAAACCCACCATTGAACAACATCATCAACATCAACATCCGAACCCTTGATTCCAGATCGGAGAAGAAGGTGGTCGGCGGAATTGAGGATCAACATCAACCTCAGAAACATCATCAACATCAACCTCAGAAATCTCCTGATCGGCGGAATTGAGGATTGTGGAAGCGTCGTGGCTCGGATCGGAGGAGAATTGAGAGGGGAAAGACTTGAGAAGTCTTCACAGTCGGAGGGGAGGTAGAGATCGTCGAAGGTGAAATCAAGGTCGTCGAAATCGGCGTCGAAGGGTAAGGCGAGATCGGAGAAGAAGGAGTCGGATAAAAAGGCGGAGTCAAGGGGTGGGATTGCGAGGGCATCGAAGTCGGTAGGGTTAGGGTTTGGAGGGATGAGATCGACGGTGGCCGATTGGTCCGCCATTGCGAGGGTTTCCAAAACACGTCGGAGTTGAGAGAGAGAGAGAGAGAGAGAGAGAGAGAGAGAGAGAGGTGATTGTAGGGGCCTCGAATTTGAAGACGAAGGTGATTGAGAGAGGTTAGGGTTTGATTACTCACCCCTCACCATTTAAATCCTAACCGTATCTTCACATCCAGAGTCAATTTCATACCAGTCTGTAGGTAAGCAAATATGGTGCACAAACACATCCTTCTCTTTACTTATCCAGTTGAAGGGGCTATCAATCCTTCACTCCAACTAGCCATATTTGATGATGTTGACGATGTTTTGATGATGTCGCTGATGTTCGATGATGTTGAAGATGTAGTTGATGTTTGATGATATTTGAAGATGTAAATGATGTTCACAATGTTGATGATGTTCACAATGTTTGATGATGTTTGAAGATGTAGTTGATGTTGATGATGTTCACAATGTTGATGATGTTTGATGATGTTATTGATGTTTGAAGATGCAGTTGTAGTTGATGTTGATGATGTTGCTGATGTAGTTAATGTTGCTGATGTTCGGAAAAAGAGGGAAATCTTAAAAAGGCCTATAGTAAGCTTTTTTGGATATTTTTGTCATTACAACATCAGTAAAAACTTACATTTGTCCTCCATCAAAAAAAAATTACGTGTTAAATAAATGGGTATATACGTAATTAACATTCAAATAGGATTTATTAGTCTACAAAATAAAATGCATGACCAAATGGTTTAACAAATTAAAATTTGGGATTTATTGGTGTTTTGCCCTAGTTTGAGCCTTATAACAAAATATATTTTTAATTTTTAATTTTATTAATTTAAATTCTAATTTTTTATTTGTTTTTAATTTAAACTATTGGTCTATTTTCATTAAGTAAAATTGATATAAAAAAAAATTATATGTCAGCCATTAAACTCAATGAAAATGATATTTTAAACATTTTATGTATATCTATATTGAGTTTAATTACTAAAATACTCGTTTTCGTCTGTTTTACTTAATAAAAATAGGCCAATAGTTTGAATTAAAAATAAATCAAAAGATTAAGTTTAAATTGATAAAATTAAAAATTTAAGATTTATTTTATTTTATTTTATTTTTTTTAGAAAGAGGATTTATTTTGTTAAACGCTCAACCGTTGAGATTTTTTTTTTCTTTTATAATTGTCCCAATCTTTAATTACGTCCACTAATATCAAAATAACTTCTCCTTTTCCTTATTGAGAATCTAACTTTTATTTAAAGTAAATTACACACTGAATCCTTTTGAGGTTTAAAGAAATTACAATATATTTTATAATTTTAATATAATTTTACCATTTTTTTAAAAAAATTTTAAAAGTCATAACATTTTGTCCTATTTTATTGGAAAATTATCATTTTTTAGCAGTACCACTATTTTTTTTTCTATTTATTTTAAACAAATTTAGAAATAAAAAGCAAGTTGACGGGGCTAAAATTATATTTTTAACCATGGTAGATATTTTTTTGAGACTACTTAATTACAATTAGCTGGTTTTGATACAAAGTGGTCTTTTGACAAATAACAACATAAGGATAAAAATAATGTAATTATAAAAGTTAACAATGTTAATATATATGTTATTAGAAGAGATGTGACTGTGAGTGTAATTACCCCAAAATTACGAAAGTATTTTTTTTTTATTTCAAGGTAGGACATTCCAATTGTTAGTGTATATATATATATAGTTATATATTGTTGATTGGTAGTGATTATTGTACCTGCCATGTTTAGTGTGTGTGATTGATACACCTTCCTACTTAGTGTAACCATCCTATTTAGTGTACATTCTTTCCTCCTATAAATATAGGAGTCATCGTACTTGATTAAATACGATAACATATACAGAGTTTTACTTTTCTCTCTACATTATTTCATCATGGTATCAGAGCAATAAATTTTCTCTTCACTTTTTTCTTTTGTTCATCACTAGAATACATCATGATATTTCTGGTTCTTTTTGGATACTGATTACATACTGTCAGGCTATTCTATTCTATATTTTTCCTCCAACCACACCATTATCTTGCTCGGAATCTCCTCACCATTCCAACGCCACCACACCCATTGTCAAAGGGCATCTCACGCGCCCTCACGCGCAACCTCCATCACCACGCGTTACTGCCTTCTGTTGCCACTCACCAACGTGCCTCCATGCGCATCTCTATGAACACTGACATCAGCCCTCAGTCGCCGCTCCACGCCAGCCGCTGCTCCACGCCAAGCTGACTGAGCTGACTGTCGTCATCCTCTTGCTAACCTACGTTGCACACCCTCACTACCGTGCACCGTGCCTTTGCCTGCTATCGTGCGCCGTGCCTAGCTGACTCACGCTAACATTTCTGTTGACGTCAGCCCACCTTCTGCTGCTGACGTCAGCCCTAGTTTGACCCATTTCTTATTTTGGGCTATTTTCACTCATTTTTGGGCTATATTTTGGTTGGTTTGGTCACCTTTCCATCTATTTTCGACCTTCCCAACTCACTGGTACACTCTATTTTTGTTAATTTTGCCACCAGAGTGCTGTTTTTATTTTACTTTATTATTTTTAGAGAATTCCACACCATCATGGATCGATCCAACTCTGCTCATCCTATTTCTGTAATTCTTGATAGATCTAATTATGTTCTCTAGGCCCAAGCCATGTCTGGATTTCTCAAAGGCCGAAAATTATGGCGCATTATTACTGGGGATGTGCCTGAACCTACAAAGGGGGCTGAGGAAACTACAACCAATTTTGCCAATCGCTTGGAAAATTGGGACATAAAAAATTATCAAATCATCACTTGGTTCCGCAATACCTTTGTCACATCTATCAGTCTTCAGTTCGGTCGCTTTCAATTTGACTCAGTTGCTACCCTTGCTAAAGATATTTGGGACTTTCTCAAAGAACGGTATCAAACTACTGGACTTGTACATCATTATCAACTTCAGAGTCACCTCCATCGCATACGACAGGAGTCTGGTTAGTCTATTAATGATTTTTTGTCTCAAATATATTCTGTCTGGGATCAGCTTCCTATTTCTGAACCTACATGGCCTTATTCTGAAGATGCTGCTTTATTTATTGAGTATCGCAATCAGCAGCGGTTGGTTCAGTTTCTCATGGCTCTCACCCCTCATTTTGAGCCGGTATGTGCATCTCTCCTATATCGCACTCCGTTGCCTTCTCTTGAGCAAGCTATATCTGAGTTTCTATCTGAACTCATTTTGGTCCTTCCTCTACTCCACATACAAACTCCGTTCTAGCCACTCCTCAGATACGAAGTTCCTTTTCTCTCCCACAAACTCCTTAGTGCAGTTTTTGTCAAAATCGTGGTCTCCCATCTGCTCATCTTCTGGTTCATTGTTCAGTCAGGTCTTGCAGCTACTGTACCGACCATCTCCAACAAGATTGTTTTCGTAATCCATCACGTGCATCCTCTACTGGACCATCCTCCCGTGGATCTCACTCACGGGGACGTTCTCACCATTTCGGGAATCAGTCTCAGTCTATGCCTGCTCATTACACTGCTGTTATTACTTCTAAGGACTTCTCCTCTTCTAACCCTTTGGATTCTTCCACCCCAGTCTTCTCTCAGATAGATGTTAAAACCCTAATTAAACAGTTTCTCTCCGCTTCTGGTACTCCTCTTTCTACTGCTTTGTCTGTCACCTCAGGGACATCTTCCTAGTACTTTGATTCTACATATTGTAACCATATGACTTCTGACTCTACTATTTTTTCTTCTACATCTTCTTCCATACATACTGCTGATGGTTCTCTTATGTATGTGAGTCATATTGGTTCTATCTCTACATCTCACCTGTCCTTATCACATGTCTATCTTATTCCTGCTCTCACTTTAAATGTTATTTCCATTAGTCAATTATGTGAACATGGTCTAATTATCACATTTTCTGCTAATGGTTGTTTGGTGAAGGACCCTCGGACAGGACAAACCCTTGGGATTGAATGTAAGCATGGACATCTCTATGAGCTCATTCATCTTCATGTTCCAATCTCCACTCCATTGGCTACCCCTACATCTGCTTCCTCTATCTCTACATTATCACCTTTTCATCTTTGGCATTGTCGGTTAGGTCATATTTCTATTAATCGATTGAAATCTTTAATTTCTAGTGGTCAGTTAGGTCATGTCTCTTCAAATAATTTGGACTGTTTTTCTTGTCAACTTGCCAGACAACCGACTTTGTCCTTTAATAAAAGTATTTCTGTTTCTTGTGCTCCTTTTTATCTTTATACATTTTGATATTTGGGGCCCATCTCCTACACCCACAATGGGGGGAGCACGCTATTTTGTTATTTTTGTTGATGATTTTTCTTGTTATACTTGAATATTTCTTATGAAAAATCGTTCTGAACTCAAACAACTTTATTACAATTTTGCCAAAATGGTTCAAACCCAATTTTCCAAAACTATAAAAATCTTTCGTCCTGATAATGCTATGGAATACAATGATTCTGAATTTTTATCTTTTCTTCAAAATCAAGGTACTCAGCCTCATCGTTCTTGTGCCGGCACGTCCCAACAAAATGGACGTGCTAAATGAAAATATAAGCATATTCTTGATACTACTCGGGCTCTTTTCATTTCTTCATCTTGTCTTGAAAATTTTTAAGGAGAAGCTGCTTTATTGCTGTTTATACCATCAATTATGTTCCAACCTCAATCTTTCATAATCACATACCCTACGAGCAATTGTATAGTACCTTTCCCTTTTACACTGCTCTTCGGGTCTTTGGGTCTGCATGTTTTGTTCTTCTCCAACCTCATTAACACACCAAACTAAAACCTCGTTCTTTTCTGTGCTATGTTCTTGGATATGGCATTGAACATAAAGGTTATCGGTGTTGGGATCCCATTTCTAAGCGTCTTTGTATCTCTCACCACAGTCTTTTGGGAACATAAAATGTTTGCCTCATTTTCTTCCTTTCACTTATTTTCTCTAGCTTCCACTCTCTACTTTACTAATCTGTCTATAGATTTATTTCCTTATAATTTTGATGCAGGTTTTCATTCTCTAGACACGCCATTGCTTACGCTTGATCCCATCAAGCTTGTTCCCCCTAATGGTCCTCATGATGTCTCTTTGGCTTCCTCACCTCTTCATGAGTCTTCATCCTTTCCTATTCAGCCTTCTTCTTCCGGTTGTTCACAAAGGATAACACAACCTAATGTTTGTCTTCGTGATTATATTGTTGGTTCTACTTCCTTTTCTACTTATGAGCCTTCCATCTATCGTGAGGCCTGTTTTAACCCTCTTTGGCAACAAGCTATGACTGATGAATTGCAAGCATTAGGCAAAACTCATACTTGGAATGTTGTTGATCTTCCCCCTGGTAAGATTGTGATCGAGTGTAAATGGGTCCATAAAATCAAGACTCATTTTGATGGATCTATTAAGCGCTACAAAGTTGTTTGACTGCCCAGGGTTTCACTCAAGAATGGTATTGATTATGAGGAGACTTTTGCTCCTGTTGCTCGTCTCACTTCTATCCATAGCTTGATTGTTGTTGCTTGTAATTGGAGCCTTTTTCAGATGGATGTGAAAAATGCCTTCCTCAATGGTGATCTTCTTGAGGAAGTCTATATGCAACCCCCTCTTGGGTCTACTGTTCCGATCCATTAAGTTTGCAAACTGCAACGAGCCTTATATGGACTTAAGCAAGCTTCTCATGCTTGGTTTGCTAAGTTCAGTACTACTATACATGACTTTGGCTTCACTTCTAACTCCTATGACTCCGCTTTATTTATTCGCACCACTGCTTAAGGCACCATTCTCCTTCTTCTTTATGTAGATGATATGATTATCACCGGAGATGATGAGGCTAGTATTTTCGCCTTAAACAATTTCTTAGCCGCTACTTTGAGATGAAGGATCTTGGTACTCTCAATTATTTCTTAGGTCTTGAAATCTCTCATGACTCATTTGATTATTTTCTTTCTCACACCAAATATGCTTCTGATCTTCTCACTCGAGCTGCACTTACTGATTGCAAAACTACTTCTACTTCAATTGATCCTCAAACTCGTCTTACTCCTCTTGATGGCACTCTTCTTTCTAATGCTACTCTCTATCGGCAATTGGTAGGCAATCTTATCTACTTTACAGTTACTCGTCCTGATCTTTCATATGCTGTCCACATTGTCAGTCAGTATATGTTGGCTTCTCGCACACCTCATTATGATGCCCTGCTTCGCATTCTTCGCTATCTCAAGAGCACTCTATTTTATGGCCTTCACTATTCCTCTCTATCTTTTCTCAAGCATCATGCTTATTCTGATACTGATTGGGCTGGGGATCCCACTGATCGTCGCTCCACTACTGGCTTTTGCTTCTTCCTAGGGGATTCACTTATTTCTTGGCGCAGCAAGAAACAGGCTCTCACTGCTCGCTCTAGTACAAAGGCTGAATATCGAGCTCTTGCAGGTACTACCTAGGAACTTCTATGGCTCCGATGGCTCCTTACTGACATGGGTGCCGCTTCTATTGATGCTACCTCTCTCTATATTGTGACAACCAAAGTGATATTCAAATTGCTCATAATGATGTTTTCCACGATCACACTAAACATATTGAGATCGACTGTCATTTTATCTGCCAGCATGTTGTTCGTGGCACAATCCATCTCCATTCTATTGCCTCTGCTAATCAATTTGCTGATATCTTCACCAAGGCTTATCCCCCGGGTCGTTTCAGTGACTTAGTTTCCAAACTCATGTTGGTTAATGTCTATCCACCTTGAGTTTGCAAGGGGCTGTTAGTGTATATATGTAGTTTTATATTGTTAATTGGTAGTGATTATTGTACCTGCCCTATTTAGTGTGTGTGATTGATACACCTCCCTACTTAGTGTATATTCTTTCCTCCTATAAATATAGGAGTCATTGCACTTGATTCAATTCAATAACATATACAGAGTTTTACTTTTTTCTCTACATTATTTCATCACCAATTAATATTTTATTTTTTATTTTTTTGAAAGGAAAAAAAAAAAGTGACCTATTATTTTATTATGATATGTCATACTAAACTAGCAAAACTGAGTAGCCAGTGAGCATAGTGGTATTTTTTTTTTCCATTTCTAAAGATTATTAAAAAAATTATAAAATTTACTAAATTCTAATAAATAGAAAATATTTTAAAAACAAGTTTCATTCATACTTTTCTTTTCCATCCTGCCCTTCGACAAATCCCTCTATCTCTGGTGGTGAACAAACCAATCTAGTAATTACAACTTTTTCTGACCAGCTCCTTCCGTTTGTAATCACCTCTAGTCACCATCTCTCATTTCAAAACAATTTTTTTTTTTGTAAAATATGTACTAGTATATTACCCGTATTATACACTGGATTTTAAAATATATATAAAAAAAAAGTTATTATATATATATTTTTATAATGGATCTTCCTTATCAAAAGATTTTATATACAGCTTATACGTTGATCTCTACACCTGTTAACCATTTCTTTTTAAAATGTTTCCTCCGATAACTCTTTTCAGCCTCCATCCTTCGCCAACTATCATCTTTTCAATTTTCATCATCTGTCCTTTAACCGCATCAGCTCATATTTAAACCACATTTACTACGCGATTACCTCAACTTGTAACCTTCATTCCCTACATTTTCCCCCAAGTCAACCTCTACCCCCCCCATAATCTCTCTTTTCAAATCTCACATTACCTCCACCCTTTCTCTTATATTGTTTGTTTGTTTGGCTCATTTGAGAATAAATTAATTGAATTGGTATAGAGTTTCAAGTAAGCTCAGACTTGACTAGTATAAAATAAAGAATAATTTATATATGATGTATGTACAAATAATAATAATAAAAATGAACAAAAAAAAGCTTCTTACTTAGTATTTTTTTCATGCTATGAAAATTTACACAATATAGGATTTATTAATTTCCATTTATGTCATCTTATTTCCAATCAACTTCTCCAATGCTTAACATATATATGGAACATAAAATCTCAACATAGGCATTACCATCAATCCCTAACATGAAGATTCATTAAACTCCTAAGATTTTACAAAAGAATGTCCCACATGCGGTTATACATTCAATATTTCTAGAATATGAATCTATAGCACATAACATGATAAGTCAAGTACGAATTAATACCCTCAAGGGCTACAAATTCCAAGACTTAAGCTCGGTTACACAAAAATGATTTTCCGAACCCATACATGTAAAGCCATTGGCTTGTCAAAACAATTACAACAAAAGAAAATAGCCTCGTGCTCTCAAGACATATTCCACGCCTCTAACTCGACGGGATCACCATATCATTTCCTACACAAAATCTCATAGGGTGAGCACAAAGTCCAGTAGGAAAATATTCACAAAGTATTTACATTTTATACAATTTCATGGGATGAATGCATATGACATGCCATGTTCAAAAACATATATCTCTATCTTTTGAAACTTTTGTGCATAATGCAATCTTGAGAATTTAACAATTCAATAATTTCAGTGTAATTCAAAGGGGCGGTAAATACAACTCAGGTAATCCTTATGTTGGTGTCTACAAGTAGACAACAAGTACTACCAATCCCCACTTTACCGGCAACTAACTGGAAGGCACGTGGTACCTCCTCCGTGCGTGTTTCCGATCTTTCACCATGGACACTCAGGCCAACTTAACCAATACCAATTACACTCCCTATCTGGATTTACCAACGTATTTACCCCCAAAACAAATCAATATGATATTGTTTCACAAAACAATTTCCTTACTCAAAGCAATACTTTTCTAATGAAAGATTCAAAATCAATTGCATCTATGACAAAATGTAATGACAATGCAAAATGTCCAATGCATTAATATAATCCATTTTTAATTTCTCCTACACATATCTCCATTGCGATCACTTTCCACATCTCTTATCAATGCAACATCATAATACATTTACAAGAGATAAAATAACAGAATATAAATTTTCAAGCATTTTTCATATGTTAATCATCATAATATAATTCTAAAGGATGATATAACAACCTCAACATTCATGTATTTTCCACACGTTCAACATCATTTTCTAAATATTGATTTTCCAAGACAACTCAACCATAAGCATCAAAGTCAACAATTTTCCATTTCCTCTATGAAATTCCTCATGTAATACAACTATAGAAATTTCTCCATCATTTCTTCACAAAAAAAAATTATTAAGCATCAATTTTACAATATCTCAACTTTTTTCCAAAATCCCCAAATTCTAAGATTTCCACCAAAACAAGGTTTTTGTTCCATTTTTTAAAAGATTTTTTCAAAACAACACCCACACCTTAGAACATAACTCATATTCTCAAAAGTTTTGAAAAGTAGATAAAATCATCTTCTAACATCATATAGGGTTCAACAACCCAATATCATAACTCAACATGTAATAAATTCTTCAAACAAGCATAATCTTGCAAATATGTATACATAACACAAAGATTATCCCTACCTCAAGCTTGGGAGATGAAGAGAAAGAAAATCCTAGAAATCAACGTTGGCGAAAACACAATCCAATCGGTTATACATGTAGCCCCTGTCACCCTCTTCGATTTGGTATAAAAATCCCCCTCAAACTTTTGAAGATTTGAGCTAAATCTTAGAGAGAAGTTGAATTTGGATGTGCTTTTAGAGAGAAGTGAGAGAAAATATGAGTATAGAGGAGAGAGAGAGAGAGAGAGAGAGAGAGAGAGAGAGAGAGAAGTGAAAAATATGTGACTATCATGTTTTGGCATCAGTTTTGAGGAAAAAAAACGCAAAAATCGAGACAGACGCACCGAAATCCGCCCGAGAGGTTTCAATTTCGTACAAACGGAATTTCCAATCCGCACAAGTGGAATTTTCTGTCTCATGGGCGGATTTCTCTAGAGAGCTGCCCAAAAATTTCACCAAAAATCCGCTCGAGCGGGACGCAAAATCTGCTCAAGCGATTTTCTGCCCATAAAACCTAGCAGACTCTGTGAAGATCTGCTTGGGTGGCTCCTAATTCCGCACAAGTGGTTTTGCGCAGAAACCAGAGTTTAGTTTTTGCAATCCAAAACAAGTTCCAATGCTCAAAACTCAAATTTTATAACCCAGAAAAGTTAAGAGGGGTTAAGTAGGAGTAGAAAGGGAATCTCAATGACCCGATACGGTAAACCAAATACCGAAAGAAAAGCATACTACCCTACTATACAATACTATTCAAGCCCAAGGCCCGGGACATCACAATTTTTTGTAGTGTTTTTCTTATTATTATTGTTGATTTTTTTATTTATCAAATCGTAATGATGAAATTAGTCATTGAGGTTATTAGGTTAAAATCAATTTTTAGATTGTGTGATCATAGTACATGTAGGTATGAGAAAACAAAAGGGAAAAAAAATTACATATACAAAAAATAATTCAAGTTTGAAAAAAATTATTCACAGAGCAAAATTAAAGTTTGCAAAAGAAAATGATCAAATGTGTCATATATACTTGAATAAGCTAAGGAAATCAAAATTCTCTTCATATGTATATCAAATCATTTGATTTTGTAATTGAAAACAAAACAATATCAAAATAATACCATAACCAATTTAAAAATTATGAACAAAAATCTAATAGATCTCCTTTACCTATAAAGATATACATATTCTAATAATAATTATTAGTCAACACTACACACACATTGCATACTTGATGTTCAAAAACATATTTGAAATTTAAGGATATTCCTTATCTATAACAAATATTTAGCCACTCATGGTTAATCAATAATTTTTTTAAATCACGGTTAGCGAAGCCAATAGTTAGCCTTATTTATAAAAAATAGTTTAATAGTAACCCATAATTAATCAATAACTTGTAAAATCATAATTAGCCTATAGAATATTCTAAAATCATTGGTAGCGTAAGAGTTTCCAAAATGTTTTTTTCTTAAAAGCTCAATTTTAAAAAAATTATCACAACTCTATTTCAAAAAACAAAATAGAGTTTAAAATTTATCAGTGAAAAATCGAAAATACCCGAGATATTGATTTATGATTATGTTTCAATTTTAATCAATGAATAATAATCCCAACCAAACAATCAAAAAACAAATTGATACAACGATTTAATGTGGAAAAAATACAAGTGGAATGCCTTCAATTGTGATAGAAAAAACTATGGGCAAAGTTACAAAACAATCCATTAAGAAGACAAAAAGAAATTACACAAGTGTATCTTCAATTACCTTGTGAATCCATACCCGAATTGAATCGATCCCAATGTACCACTTCTACCACCGTCTTCATATCGGAATTGTCTTGTCCAATGTTGAATGCACAACGCCAATGTCGAATCCACAATAATGAGCCACTCAAGAAACCCCCAAAGTTTCAAGCCCAAATTCTCTGGAATCCACTAAATAACAACTCTCTCTTTTGTGAATAAAAGAAAACAAAGTTCATGAATCCATTAATCACTCTTACATCATCAAGTAAACACCATAAAGCATTCTTCAATATAAAACACTTTGTTTTTTCTTCCTCTCTGAAAATTTGGATGGCTCAAACATTAAAACAAGCAAGCAACGCAGTTTATAGTAAGCTGGATTGCGAAGACCGCTCAAGTGCACACTTCACCACTCGAGTGCACACTTCACTGCTCAAGCGGTGTGAGTAAAGGCGGTATGAAACATATAGGTCGACCGCTCGAGGGCAACTTTCACCACTTGAGCAGTAAAACTTTCTTCCCAGAAGTTCAAGTGCACTGCCAAAGTATTGGATAATCCTTTTCTCTACTCAAGCGCATAAATAACAGCTCGATCCCCGTACATAGTCAGCGCGCGAAATGGCAAACATGAAAAGATTAAGATCACAAACTCCTCTACATAAACAATGCCAATACTATACATTTATGTATCAATGCATTGAAAATTCTCAACTCATCTACACAATCCTCCATTATAATCAAATTCCACATCTCTTATCAATGCAATATCATAATACATTATAAGAGATAAAGCAATACAACATTAACCTTAAAGTATTTTTCGTATATTAATCATCATAATATAACTTTAAAGGGTGACTTAACAACCTCAACATTCATATATTCTTCACAAGTAATTATCTATTTTCCATTTGGTCATTTGAAGACCAACCAATAATGAGCTATACAACAAGTTTCAATTTAACCATTTCTCATTTTCTTTTCATGGAACTTCCTTCTTACCCACAATCATAGGAATATCCCAATCACATACATCATGATACTCGATAACCAAAGATTTCATAACATCTTATCATTTTCCCAAAATAATATCACCAATTTCTAGGGTTTTCACAAAACTAGGTTTTTCCTCATTTTTTAAAGGATTTTCCCAAGGCAACTCCCCATTAACAATATAGTTCATACCCTTCAAAAATTTTAGAAAACATTGAGGAATACCCACTTTTAAGATCATCAAGAACTCATGAGCCAAAATCAAGGTTCAATACTACAAGAGGAAGCTCCAAAATCAACATAAACTTGCAAATATATATATATTTGGCAAAATCATAATGGAATTTATGCACTTGGAAAGAGAAAAAGATATGAAGCGAAGATACCCCGATATTTCCAATTAGACCCTACACTCTTCCTGGAAGAAGGTAATTAAGTTTGGAGGACCAAACATCCTACAGAGGAGAGACTATAACACCCGCCTCCTTGATTAACTGTTAAATTTTGAAGGTTACCTTAATTATGTGCTTTTATGTGACTTATATAGGACACTATATATTCATATTTGCTCTCACTTTCTCTATAAACCCACCAAATTTCAATCTTCTCTCTAAGATTTATCAAGATCTACCAAGAATTGATAGAGTTTTTTACACCGAATCGAAGAAGGCAGCGAGGGCTACGGTCTCACTGATCGAATTGAGTTTTTCTCAGCATCTATTTTTAGGGTTTTCATCCTCTTTCTCTCCAAAGCTGAGATAGGGATTCTCTTAGAGTTATATATATATAT
>NW_021025240.1:245650-304495 GCF_004153795.1 Camellia sinensis
AAGACGAAACGTCAAAACCATTTATGAGTGAATGAGAAGTTGACATCGTTTTCGAGTCTAACATTAATTTTTATTTGATAAAATTCTTTTGAATTTTTTCAATTAAAAAATTATTGTGGGAATTTAATTTAATTCTAAATTCAAATTTTGGGTTCTTGAGTGGTTTCCTAAAATTTATAATTGTGAGAATTTAATTTAATTCTAAAATTCAAATTTTGGATTCCTAAGTGGTTTTCTAAAATTTATACCTCTTCCTTTATTTATTAAACTATTCAAATTAGTTTAATATATATATATATATTCAAAAAGTTTCATATATATATATATATATATATATTTTAATTGGTTAACAAAAGTCCAACAGTTTAGAACTTTGCTACCAACGGCTCCTTTTTCAAAATATGTGAAAAAGCTGCTTCAAGATAGCAACGGTAAGATTCGGTTTTTTAACTGATTGTTTGAATTTCAAACAATTACTGTTGGCACTTGTTGTACCTGTTCAGTCCATTCACATCTGTTCGGGGCAGTGTAAATTTGCCTATAAATTCTGTCTTGATTCCAGCAGTCTTGGGGAATGATTAAACAATCTCATATTTTGTCTTTTTGCTGTCCAAATTACTTTTAGTGCATTATTCTTCATTTTAGATTTAAGAATAAATATTCAGAGAGTTAGAACACATGTTTAGTTTGCCGAACAATTTGTTTTGGAGTGCTACTACAAGTTGATTAAAGATCATTGTATCCTGGGAGATAGACGCCACTCAACTGTAAGCACCATAGCGGGGCGAATCTGTCTTAAGGACAGAGTGTCACACACTCGACTTGATCTTAATTATAATTCGATTCGATAAATAAATCCGGTATGTTATTTATTTATTTTGTTTGAATTTATTTCAAGTTATTTTATTTACACAGAAGATTGTTCCAACAATATATATATCGATGCTTTATTCTACAGCTATCGCTCTAATTGGACCAAATCTAAGCTTCAAAAATCAATTTCCTTGTTTTTCTCACCAAACACATTTGATTTTCTTCTGAATTCTTCAATTTCTTTGCTTAATTCCACATCTAAACCAGTATACTTTTATTTAGATCGCAGTAACACTTCAACATGTCTTGTGCTTTGTAGTTTGAGATCGGAGCATTCTATGGTAACCTTATCCCAAAAATCCCAATCTGTTCATGAGTTCACTATTGAGGGTTTTTTTATTTATTTTGTGTGTGTGTGTGTTTAGTAGACATATATGTGTATATATAGTTTTTTGAGAATTGGAGTAAAAAATGTTTTCGAAATTGATGAAAAATGTTGAGAAGAGTTGAAATTTGTAAAATGTATTATGAAATTGGTGAAAATTGATTAGTGTCTTATGGTATGGTATAGAATCCAACCAAGGTTTGCAGATAGATTGATATGGTATTATAGTGTGTCTTATTGGTTGGATATTTTAGTAAATGTGAACATTTACACCCATTGAAGTAATTGTTGTTGTGAATTATCAGATTTTAATATTTTGCATTTGGTAACGTGAACAATACAACATAGAAATATGAATGCTCACATCAACATGATATTTTAATAGTACAAAATAGAGATGTGAATGTTTACATCAACATTGTATTTACCACAATGCACACTAAATCAATGGTTATGTGTACACAATAACAAGCAACTACTAACAATGTGAATGTTCATAGCATCTCTATAATAGCAAAACATCATGACAATATTAACAATGTATTACTCACAAATTATAATCAATGTTAATATTTATATTAAAAAATAGTCGTACTAGTACAAACAATAATGCGTTATTTTGGTTACAAACAGAGTGTATACATAGAGATGTGAATGTTCACATTAATTCTGTAATACAAATAGGTAGTCGCGTCCAATGTTAATGTTCATACACTCATGTGTATGGTTCCATGAGGGGCTAATATTGATAATATTGTGTTGATTTAAATGCAGTTCATTACAAGTTAAATGATATTATTGAATCATTCGCTCATGCATTTTTTTCTTTGATAATATTTGGCCTGTTTATTAGTTGATTTTGTCTTTGTCATTCGTTCCTTTTTTTTTAATCCTAGAATGGGAGAGATTTTCTTCTAGAATGACAGAGATATTTTCTCCATCTAATAAGGGGGATATTTTCTTTTGGAATGAGGGAGAGATTTTTTCCCCTAAAATTAGGGACTCTTGTTATTTTAATATTTTTTTTACTGTATATTGGTTTCAAAATAGAAACACATGCAAAAAGTTTGGAAATGTGATTTGGTCATATTATCCTAAATAGGATCTAATGGAATACTAAAAAAGAATATAAGTTAAATGAAACATAATTATTGAGAATGGGATTTACTAAAAAAGCTCCCATTTTTTTTTGTTGCGTGGATATTTTTCCCCTATATTTATAATAAAAAATTGATCTTGGTAACATTTCTCAATACACAAAATTTTACGATTTCTATAAATACATTAGAAATGCTATGGTGTGCACCTATACCATATATACCCTAATACAAAATGTGTAATCTCGCTACAAACTGGCGTAACAAAAAATATTGTAAGTAAGACACAAACTTTTGCAACATCAACCACAAAATTTTAGGTATTTTGCTACGTCAACTTATGACAAGATTACGTATTTTGTAATTAATATTACAAATTTTTTTGATAAATTAGTACATTTTTATGATAGGATACATATGGTATACACCTCTAAAAGGGTGCACATACCATAAGATTCCCTAAATGTACATATACCTATGTACTTTTAGTATCTTATTTCCGCGACCAAAAAAGTTGGTCGCGAATGGTCACTTTTAGCGACCAAAGGCTTTTTTGGTCGCAGAAAACTATCTGTGACGAGGCTTTAGCGACCAACTTGCGACCAACATATTTTGGTCGCGAAAAGGTTTTAGCGACCAAATATGGTACTTTTTGCAACCAAACATGTTCGTCACGGAAAGTGTTTTTTCTAGTAGTGGGATAATATTGATAATATTGTGTTGATTTAAATGTAGTTCATTACAAGTTAAATGATATTATTGAATCATTCGCTCATGTATTTTTTTCTTTGATAATATTTGGCCTGTTTATTAGTTGATTTTGTCTTTGTCATTCGTTCTTTTTTTTAATCCTAGAATGGGAGAGATTTTCTTCTAGAATGACGGAGATATTTTCTCCATCTAATATGGGGGATATTTTCTTTTGGAATGAGGGGGATATTTTCTTTTGGAATGAGGGAGAGATTTTTTCCCCTAAAATTAGGGACTCTTGTTATTTTAATTTTTTTTTTTACTGTATATTGGTTTCAAAATAGAAACACACGCAAAAAGTTTGGAAATGTGATTTGGTCATATTATCCTAAATAGGATCTAATGGAATACTAAAAAAGAATATAAGTTAAATGAAACATAATTATTGAGAATGGGATTTACTAAAAAAGCTCCCATTTTTTTTTGTTGCGTGGATATTTTTCCCCTATATTTATAATAAAAAATTGATCTTGGTAACATTTCTCAATACACAAAATTTTACGATTTCTATAAATACATTAGAAATGCTATGGTGTGCACCTATACCATATATACCCTAATACAAAATGTGTAATCTCGCTACAAACTGGCGTAACAAAAAATATTGTAAGTAAGACACAAACTTTTGCAACATCAACCACAAAATTTTAGGTATTTTGCTACGTCAACTTATGACAAGATTACGTATTTTGTAATTAATATTACAAATTTTTTTGATAAATTAGTACATTTTTATGATAGGATACATATGGTATACACCTCTAAAAGGGTGCACATACCATAAGATTCCCTAAATGTACATATACCTACGTACTTTTAGTATCGTATTTTGGTCTTGTCTTGTCTTGTCTACGAATTAATTTTAGAGAGCTGCTATTTGCACCACTTTTTTATTTCGCACCCCTCCCCCTCCCCCCCCGTGCTTCTTTAAACCTGCACCTAGAAAATGTGTTCTCCTAATTTTCTCTTTGAACCCCTACATTAATACCAACTATACCCCTAACTCCAAACCAAACACAAACCTTAGCCCCTAACCATACTCTCATTCTCACTAACTCCGGCCGACAATCCCATTTCTCCAGTGACCTTCCAGTACATCGTCTATAGCGATCATGGTTTTAGACCCGACCCATTATGTAATTTGGACTCAAGTTTCATGGTTCTGTATTCTTTTTCTTGTTTTATTCCTCTTTTCCCTCCCTGAGTTTGACTAGTGGATTGTATTGGTTGCGTTTGAAATAGGTTGATAGCTTGGTTTTCAAACTTTTGTTGTCCAAAATTTTACTTCTCCGCTCGAGCGGGTTTTGTGAATCCTCAGTACTTTTGCAGGTCTACAAAACTACTAGGAGAGTGTATTCTACGCTCAAACGGAACAACTTATTGTGTTTGGACGCTCGAGCATCACTTCTTGCTCTCGAGCGGACTGTGCGTATATCAGTTCGTAAAAGTTACTTTTTACACCACTTTTTCGTCTCTTTCTCTTTCTAAACATTTCAAAACCCTAAAGTTGAGACCTTCTCTCTCTAGGACTTACTCCCTCTCTACATATACACCAAGATCTACCCATTTCTCTACCCTACTCTCTTTTTTAAAAAGGTAGAGCTCATCTAGAGCTCACCTAGAGCTTTGTTTTCATTCGAATAGAGTTGGATTTCAGCTTCTTTGAGGTTTCTTCGCTCTCCCCTTGGTCTTCTAGCTTCAAGATAGGGATTCTCTACACTTTTTTATGATTTTTAACTTAGCTATTTATTTTTCATAAACAATATTGTGATTTTGAAGAATTTTCAACAAACCTAGGGTTTTGGTTTAAAATCAAAAGAGGGGTTTTCAAATGGTTGTGGGAGTGGAAATGAGGTTGAGTTGTGAACAAATTGTTGATTTTGACCTTTGGGTTGGATTTTGGAAGAAAAAGGGTTTGCACTAAATGTTCCAAATATTTTTTTTGTATAAATAAATGGAATTGATGATGGAAATGTGAAATTGGATGGATATTAATGTCGATGGTGGAGTTGGATGTGTATTATTGCTTACATCTTGAATTTTGAAAAGTTTATTTGTATTGGAAATTTTATATCTGTTTAGAAATATCTGTTTTGGGTTATCAGTGGAGGATAGATATGATTGTTGTAGAAATTGCATGAGGATTAGGTGAATTGAAACTACTTTCTCATCCACTTACATTGAATATTTGTTGCTCATTTAATACATTATAAATGTATATGATTTTGAAAAAAATGGATGAATATTGGAAAGAGGTGTGTATCACTAAGTTAAGTTGGCCTGTGTGTCTAGGGTAAAAGTCTCGAAAAATGTGTGTGTACATGGGTGCCGATTTTGCGGACGAAATATCCGTAAAATAGCAATAGTAGTGCTTGTATAGACTACATTTATATGGGTGCCATTTGATGGTTTCCTGCAAACAATATATCCGTGAAAGGTTGTACCAGTTTAAGAATTTTCTATTTGTTTTTTATGGTAAAGGACATGATTTGATAATTGTAATATAAATGGAGCATGGCATGATTTGAGAAAGAAATGTAAACCGTTTTGACATGGGCATTGCATATACATTTCACCCTTATATCTTTGTTAAGATTCATATATTGTGTTAAATTATTTCTATTAGGCTTTGGTTTACAATATTTGGGAAAAACCATTTTCAAGTGCTGGTGATATGCCTCTACCAAGGACTTAGCTTGGGAGGACTGTGAAGCTGAAGGCTCAATTTTGTTATTTCGTATTTATTTTTCTATCAGCCTCGGGCTTTATATGTATTGAATTCGAGACTCACTTTTGATGCACCCAAGCTTTGACTTGGAAATATGTAAGCCTTTAGGGCACCCGACTATCTATTTAACTTTTATTTCATTTTACTGCTTGGTAACACATACTGTAGATTCGGGATGTACTATTTATGAAGGTATATCGCTATATCACTATTTTGTACAATCGAATCTTATGTAATAGAAGGACATCATACTTTGATTCATATTGTTATTTACTTATCGTTTGGATGGTTTATTGCATTTATTTCGGGGCGTTACATCTCCCACCGGCGACCACCCTTCCATAACCTCCTATTTTGACCCCTTTCCTTTTCTATTTTATGTTTCCAAATTTGCGGTGGAGATTAGAACAACGACTCTCTATTTGCTGAATCAGTTTGGGGAGTTTTTTTTTTTCCAGATATGCAGCGGAGATCAGAGTAGTGACTCTTTATTTGCTGAATCAGTTTGGAGATGAGGAGAAGAAGAAAAAGAAGAAGAAGAAGAAGAAGAAGGAGAAAACTAGATCCATGCGATGGCTAGGGTTTGGTACTCGATCGCTCCTCTCCTCTCCTCTTCTTTCCTCTGACACTCGCTCGCATTGTCTCTCTCTCTCTCTCTCTCTCTCTCTCGCTCTCGCGCTCGCTCTTTTTTCCTTTCGGTGGCTAGGGTTTGGCGGCTAGGGTTTTGTGAAGATGTGGTCGACGGTGGTGGTGGGCAGTGATGGTAAGGATGAAGATGAGAAAAGGATGAGGAAGAAGAAGGGGGGTTGCTTGTGAGGATGAAGATTGGAGGGGCGATGATGGCGGAGTGGAAGGTGGCTGGATCTACTAAAGAAGAAGAAAAAGAAGAGAGAAAGCAGAGGTTGCTAGAGGATGTTGTCGGCCGAAGTGGAGGTGAAGGGTTAGGGTTAGGGTTGGAAGGATAGAGATGGTTAACAATGGAAATTGGTATTAGGGCAAAATTGTAATAAAAAAAATAGAAGAGGTGGGAGTCCAAAGGAAAAAAGGTAGATGCTAATAGTATTACTCTAATTTTATTAGTGATTTTTTAATTTTCTAATGACATAAATTTTTTTAATTTTTTTTAATTGCATTAAAAATCGTAATTATTGAAAAGTTTGACTTTTTTTTAATATTTTTTAAAATTTTTGATTTTTATTTTTTTAAATAACTTTTTGATATTTTTATTAAAAAAAAATTAAGAGCTTGTTTGAAATTGATTATTTTTATTTTTTATTTTTATAAAAAGACATCTAAAAAAGTGAATACTCATTGTGGGGGCCGAATATTAGGAGTCGTAAAGAGGCCGAATAGTTGAACTTGGAGAGTCGAAATATATATAGCACTCGGCCCCGTCTCACACGTTCAAATCCTACCCTATTCGGCTAAATAACCGGTGGAGCGAGGGGCCGATTGAAAAGCAGTTTGCTACAAGAGAAGCTAAATAGCGAATTGAAAGTGGGCCCAATCTCGAGCCCAAGAAAGAAAAGATATAAATAGAAGAACATCAGCCAGAAAGAGGTATGTGAGAACCATTACGCTTAACTTAAAATGCAAGTAATTCAGAGAGTAGAGACTGATTTGCCTGTCGGAGTGCTAATTCTGGCACCCCCGACCGGAGTGTTTATTCATTTTCAGGTGACTAGCTGAGGATCACGAGCGTCCCCCAGGATCAGAAGAGTATTTCCAAACCACTTCTTCATAATTGGTGCCGTTTGTGGGAATACTCAAGCACATCCATGGCGGGCGTGACGGAAGATCCTTCGGCAGTCACTATCGACCCTACGCCGCAAGATGAAACCACTCCAAGCAATATGCTTGGGCCAAAGAATATTACCATAAGAAGGGCCTTGAACTTCGGTTCACCCTCGACATCAACACATGAGACAATGCAAGCGATTATGGAGCAAGCAAAGCAAAACGAACAGAGGTTGGAGAACATGATCACTGAGAACGAACGTCTCCGTCAGGATTTGGCCTTGGAAGTGGCGAACTCCAAACAAGCTGTACGCCAAGATCCGGAACGACCTCTGAGGGCAGGTGGTTGACGACCCTGAGCCCGACAACAAGACACTGACAGTGACTCTGACTCATTATCCCCGGAGCCCAAAAAGAAGGGTCGACTTGAAGCTACCAGTTCCTCTGAAGAGAGTGTACATATACGGCATAAGCGAAGAATAAACAGTTCATACGAAGAAGACCAGCATGATCCCTTTGTACGATGGATCGCAAGGGCAGTTCTGTCCAAAAAGTTCAAAGCTCCGTCGTTCACTCTATATGATGGAAAATCAGACCCCACCGATCACATCCGTCACTACAAGCAAGCCATTCCATGCAGACGACGAGGCCCTCATGTGTCGAATATTTCCCAGCAGTTTGGGACCATTGGCTGTCAGGTGGTATTATAAACTGGAGCCGGCTTTGATCAAGAGCTTCTATCAATTACAAAAATCCTTCAGGGCCAGATTTATCACCAACGAGGTCCAGTCGAAACAAGCCGACTCTCTCTGGGCAATGCAGATCCAGCCAGGAGAAACACTAAGAGCGTATTCGGCGCGCTAGTGGGAGTGCTTTAATCTTGTTGATGACGCTTGCAACGACTCCATGGCCATCACCGCCTTCAAAATGGGTTTGCATCCTGACAGTGCTCTCCGCAGCTCCTTGACTAGAAGACCTCCCAAAATAGTCTGGTCATTGATGAATAAAGTTGAGGAATACTGCAAAGTGGAGGATGACGCCTTGCGGGTTAAAGCCGGAAATGTGGCCAACAAGACGGCCCCTTCTGAAATTGCTAAGTCGATCAATTCCGTACCACCTCAGAGCCCTGAACCGCGGCATTGGGCTAAACGAGACAAGAGACGGGATTCTCGCCGATCGAACGACCAATGCCCCCATCGAGCAAATGAACAACTGCAACTCGATGGCAGGCGCACAAGGCACGCCGAAAAGAAATACACAGAGTTGTTAGAACCGATCAGCGCGGTTATGTCCAAAGTCTAACACCTTCTATTCTTCAAATGGCCGTTTAAAATGGTGGGACCTCCCGAAACAAGAAGCGGGATAGGCGGTGCGAGAATCACAAGGATCACGACCATGATACTGAGAGTTGTTACACATTGAAGGATCACTTGGAGGAATTGGTACAGGATGGTCGGCTACAACATACATCCGAAAAGGCAACTCAACCAAAGCAATAGCCTTAAGATAGGATTCCCCTCCACTCGGCATGATCCATATGATATACAGCTTGCCAATGTCACCCGCGGTGCATATGATTCAGTCGAATCCTGACCCTCAAAATCAACTCACTCCGGCTAAATGGCCCCATGAAGCTGCAAGCATTGCTTTTGATGATTTAGATTTGGCTAGAGTGACACTTCCCCATATTGATCCCTTGGTGATCGAGTTACGCGTAAACCGATTCACCGTTAAGCACACTCATTGATCTGGGAAGCACATCGGAAGTTATGTATTACAAGACATTCACCAAACTCGACTTCTCTGAATCTGATCTCTCTCCGGCTCCTTATCCACTATTCGGCTTCAACGCCAATCCAGAATACCCGTTGGGGAAAATCACACAACTTGTTCGAGCGGGCTCCCGAATAGTGGATATGGAATTCTTGGTCGTCAAGCTTCCATCACCGTATAATCTCATCATGGGGTGAACTTGGTTGCATACTATGTAGGCCGTTCCAAGCACCTATCATCAGCTGCTACGATTCCTGATAGAACGCGACATTGAGCATATCCATGGCTCACAGAAGTCGGCACAAGCATGCTATCTCCTTGCTGGAAAGATGTCAAAGGAGTTGCAGGTGAATTCTATTGAGGTGCCGGATCGGGAGAGCCTCGACGATGTTGGGCGGCTCCCAAATGAAAAGGCCACGGAAGTCCTAGATCGAGTTGAAATCAACGGAAACCCAGACAGGTTTTTCATGGTCGGCGCCTCCCTGAATCAAGCCAATAGACAGCAACTAATTTTCTTCCTGCTCAGCAACCTTGATGTCTTTGCATGGACTTCATATGCGATGCCGGGTATAGATCCGTCTATTTCGCAGCACCGTTTAAATGTTGACCCTAAATGCAAGCAGATCATTCAGAAAAGCCGGCGATCGGCTACAGAGCACACTGCTACCGTTGTTGAAGAGGTTGACCGGTTACTTGACGCCGGGGCAATCAGGGAAGTGACCTACCCTACATGGCTCTCTAATACTGTGGTTGTAAAGAAGAAAAATGGGACTTGGCGAGTCTGCGTTGATTTCACGGACCTAAACAAAGCCTACCCCAAAGATTATTTTCCTCTCCCCAGGATAGACCAACTTGTAGATGCTACGGCACGTCATCAACGTATGATCTTCCTCGATGCCTACAGAGGCTACCATCAAATTGCCATGCATCCGGAGGACCAAGACAAAATTGCATTCCTCACCCCAAGAGGAACCTATTGCTATAAGGTTATGCCTTTTGGACTGAAGAATGCAGGGGCAACTTACCAGAGACTAGTCACCACCATGTTCAAGGAGCAACTCGGCCATACTATTGAAGTGTACATTGACGATATGGTTGTCAAGTCCAAGGAAGAGCAGAATCATATAGCCGATCTGGAGGAGGCATTTGGCATTCTATGCAAATATAGAATGAAGCTGAATGCTTCCAAATGTGCGTTTGGGATCGGCTCTGGAAAATTCTTGGGTTACATTGTCAACCACCGAGGAATCGAAGCCAACCCAAGACAAATCACAGCAATCCTGGAACTCGGCTCCCCCCGGTCAGTCAAGGAGGATCAGAAGTTAATGGAGATGACCACCGCGCTTAACAAGTTCATCAGTCGTTCCATGGACCGCTGCCGACAATTCTTTCATACACTACGGCAGGGCAAGGCTTTCGAATGGTTCGCCGAGTGCGAAGCCGCTTTCAACGGCCTTAAGACCTACCTCCGATTAGCACCGCTCTTGACAACACCTTCGGCAGGTGACCCGCTTATTTTATATCTGGCAGTTTCTAACCGGGCCGTCAGCGCCGTACTGATAAACGAAAAGCTGGGGCAGTAGCGGCCAGTGTATTATGTGAGCAAGGCAATGGTTGACGCCGAAACACGCTACCTTCTGCTAGAAAAACTCATCCTAGCCCTATTCATGGCGGCAAGAAAACTGATGCATTACTTTCAGGGGCATAGCATCGGGGTGCTAATAGATTGTCCCCTCTGATCAGTACTACATAATGCAGAAGCATCAGGACGTGTTTCAAAGTGGGCTCTTGAACTCGGCCAGTATGATATTCAGTTTCTACCTAGAACCTTAATTAAGGGACAGGTGCTTGCCGACTTTGTTGCCGAATTCACTGGGGGTCTTGCCGACTTCAAGTCTGAAGAAATTCGACCGAAGCCGAACTAGAGAATTTATATTGGGGACATTTGGCAGTTGTACTGTGATGGATCATTCAATCAGTGGGGCAGTGGAGCCGGAGTAGTAATCATGGCTCCCGACGACGTAATAATTGAGCAGGCCGTCAAGCTTGGCTTTGAAGCATCAAATAATGAAGCCGAACACGAAGCCCTTCTAACCAGTTTGTGGAATGCACATCTTCTGGGTGCTCAGCGTTTGCTTGTATTTTGCGATTCAAAACTGGTGATCAATCAGCTAAAGGGGGAGTACGCGGCAAGAAACGACCGTATGGCGGCTTACATGAAAACGGCTAATTCCTTACTGGCAAAATTTGACCATCATGAATTGAATCAGATAACATGTGATCAGAACACACATGCAGATGTCCTGGCTTGCCTAGCCTCCGCCATTAACTCAGAGATTAAATGGGCCATCGAAGTAGGTTTCATCCCGGAGCCGAGCATTGGCCCTTCGGAGGAAGTTCAGATCAATGTCATAGAATCTGGACCGAGTTGGATGAATCCCATTGCTGCATTCCTGTCTTCCGAACAGCTCCTAGAGGACAAGAAAAAAGCGCACAAGCTGCGAAACAAAGTCCTGCGATACTACTTGGATCCGCAAGGAAAGCTTTATAAAAAATCCATTTCTGGTCCATATTTGGAATGCGTGCATCCGGATAAAGTCGAAGAGCTTCTGACTGAAATACATGAAGGCAGTTGTGGCGCCCATTCTGGCGGACGCTCTTTGGCTCATCGAGCCGTGACACAGGGGTATTACTGGCCGACAATGAGAGCCGATGCCGAATGTTACGTGAAAAAGTGTGAACAGTGCTAGAAGTTCTCTCCTTTGACCCACCTGCCTACTGAAGAGCTAAGCTCCATAACCAGTCCTCGGCCGTTTGCCCAATGGGGACTTGACATTGTCGGACCTCTGCCTCGTGCCTCGGGTAACAAGTGATTTTTGATTGTCGCGACAGATTATTTTTCAAAATGAGTAGAAGCGGAGGCACTAACTGTAGACGTCCCCGAACATCCCGGGAGGAAATCTCGTTTTGCTCATTGGGGCTCACTACAGTTCGGACTCAATGTCACGGTTCTTAATCTGATCACGCAAAGTGCAATGCAAGATTGATAAATCACCAATGAGTCTAAGTCCGGCAAATCGTTTCGAAAAACAGATTTTTAGAAAGAAGTGCCAAACATGGACTGCTTTGCCAGATACAGAGTCGCCACCTAAATATTTTTGTTTTTGGGGAATTTAGGAAACCCTGACTCGTGCCTAAGGCCACGTGTCCGTCATCACCAAAGTTTCCTCGGCTCGGGAACTTGGGTACGATTGGGGAAGGTCAGCTATGAACACGCCCGCTCGCCCGATCCGAAGATCGGCCTGTACTAAGCATGATATCAATTTTTGAAAACATTATGCGTTCTTATTCCGATTATTAGCCTGGAATTACTACGTGATACGCACATCATACAAGTATAGACTAGATTGCCCAAGTTGAAACAAAGCATCGCATATCCGTTTATTTTTTAAAATGGTTTGAAGTTTGCTACTCGCAAGTAGGCTAAAACACGGGTTTCGACGAATTATTCTAATTCAAGCAACCCAACCTTCACCCACTGGTATTCAGGCAGTTATATCACATAAGCACATAGCCTCATGGTAAGCATGCTATCATGGCAAAACTCACACTCATGTAAGATGCTAAAGCATAAAAAACTTAACTAGTACTCCGAGCCAAAACAAGAAACTAGTTAGGAATCATGCATGATCCTAGTTCATGGTAGGATGGCTAATGCAACACATGCAAAATGCAACTAAAATAGGCTCGGCTATTCTAAGAATGGTATGTGAAATGCGGCAACTCGATACACGTATTCAAGTTAGAATTGAAACACAATGCAGTTAGCATGATGCGCCGAGCCCGATGCATGCAATACAGATGAATGATGCAAACATGCGAGCATAAGTATGCTAATTGAAACATGCCCTAAAGCAACCATCAAAAGCTAGTAAATAAAAGGGAGAAAGACGTGGGGTTGGAAGACATTCACACACGCACGCACACTGATTACAAATTCGCCCTCTCGATGGAGGGTCCGAAAAAATAATACAAACCCAATAGATAATTAACTACTCTATCTAATTAATTATTACATTCCCTTAATTAATTAACGAATTAATTACAAAATAAACTAAGTATGAAATTCAAAAGGCCGCCGCAGCTCCGCCTCGGAATGATTGGATAATGCATGCTCGATTTGCCTTGCTCGGAAACCCGTTGCCATGCCTCTGTTGCCTCTATTTGCACTGTTCTGCACCTCTGATAATTATGAAAATCCTAAGGTTGCTTCTGAACCATTCCCTGAACACTTTGGGATGCCACCGGCCGAGAGAAAACACCACCGGCCATGGAAATATGGTCATCGACCAAAAATGGGACCACTGGTTGGGTATTGATAGTCAGTCGGCACTGAAAGTTGCCGACCGGCCATCTGTTCCGGCAGAACTCTGTTTTTTGCTGCAGCAGAGGACAGACAGTGCATGGCAAGGAATTTACAAGACAATGTATGCACGACCACCCTCCCTATCATGCTATGAACTCAAGGGGGTTTGGTTCTCGATCCTCGGGCCACCAATCACGCGTTTCAATGCATGATGGCCAAAGGCGCAAAGTGTGCAATTTGATATCAAATGAAATGCACAAAAACACATAAGGGCCCCAACCTCTATCATGATTGATTCAAGAGGCAAGGGATGCGCACACAATGCTATGTAACCTAAGCATGCAAGCAAACTAATGCAACATGAGCATGCAAGCAACAATGCTATACAAGACAACTACCATATAACAATATGCAAAGACAAGCATGCAAACAAGCATGTAACTTAACAAGTATGCAAGATGGATGAACATGCAACAATATGTCAATAGGCTAACATTTAATAACATGCAAAGGCAAGGATACTTAGACCAATGTAATACATGCATGATGAACTTAACAAAGCAACACAAGCACGCAATAGGCAATAGGCAATAGGCATACAACCTAAACATGTGAACATGTATAGCATGCAACAACATGCAAAATGAAACAAGCATGCAACAACATGGTGAGATGGACTTACACTAACATGGGTAGCTCTCAAGAATGCCAAAATCAGTGGCCAAATGGACTAAAATGATGGCTTGACATGCACCAAAATGAAGCTCATGCAATGGCTCACAAATGGGGTATAAAAGCACAACTCTCAAACATATTGAAGGCATGATAAACATGAGAATATGGAACACCTATAAACTCTGAAATATCATATTCAATGATGCCAAAACACTAAAATGCCTCAAGCAACACATGCAAGGGACCCCAAAACTCAAAGGTAAGCAAGGCTATTACACTACAACCATGCATGGCAAGCACCAATCGATCAAGAGGCCTAAAAACAGAGCTAAGGCAGCCCAAAATATGAACAAAACATGTTTCGAGTGTGGCCAAAAGGTGCTAGAATAAGGGGCCAAAACAACATGCAATGTGAGCTAGTAAGCATGATTTACACTACAAGCCTATGAAGCATGTGAGGGGCCACCAAACCAGACAAAAACAGAATCATTGCATGCCAAAATATGACAAAAAATCCACTGAAACATGGTCAATACATGCAAGAATGACATGCTCCTTTGATAAGCTATCAATGGGATTACTCTACACATGCAAGAGGCAAACATAAGGGGACCAAACCAGCCATGGACAGAGGCTAGGCAGGTCCCAAAAGTCACAAAAAAGTGCCTAAAATAGGCCTCCAAATGATATAAACATATGCTCCTTTGATAGGCCAAATATGCTAGTAAACAAGACAACAAAGGAGAGGGGATGGTCCTCTCCTTCTTAGGACCTCAGAACAGCATCCCCACCACTGAAATCCAGAGGATTTCAGTGGTGAGAAGGCCAATACAAGGTGGTCCCGAAGCTCACAAAAAAGGCACAAAAATGAGGCCAAACAAGGCCTAAGAGGGGGTAAACAAACCCAAATACAAAAGTGATCTGAAACAAAGATTCAAAGCATGAAAAAAAAGAACTTTTATCAGTTATATACTAAGCTCAAAACAGCATGCAAGGTAGACTAAAATCTTGTGCAAAAATGGGGAATAAAGAGGGAAAATGAGTTACCCTTGTAGCTCAGCAAAACTAGTAGGTTCTTGGACCAAAAACCAACTCTTTAACCTCTGAAAATACCCTCCAAGAACCTTAGATGAATGGTGGAGGTGTGTGGTTGTGAGGTGGTGTGCAAAGGGGCCAAGAATCTCACTCTTTTGAACCCAAAATATGGAGATATAGAGAGAGATATATCTCTTGTGCCTTAGAAAAAATTTTCAACCTCTGTAAAGGAGAGGGAGGCCCTCTCTTATAGAGAAAGAAGAGGGTTCAAGCTTCTTGGAGAAGCTAGAGCAAAAGGGTCAAGCTTCTTGGAGAAGCTAGAGCAAAGGTTCAAGCTTTTTGGAGAAGGTAGAGTAAAAGGTTCAATCTTCTTGGAGAAGCTAGAGCAAAGGTTCAAGAGGTTCAAGCTTCCTCAAGAAGCTAAAACAAGGGTTTAAAAGGTTCAAGCTTCCTCAAGAAGCTTAAAACGAGGGTGCAAATCCTCCATACACGTGTATGGAGGGCAGGGTCTGTGCTTACCAGCTGGCACAACTGGTATGCATAATGCTTGAAAAAGGCAAAGAAATGGTCTCGGCCAGAAAAAGTGGCCAATTGACCAAAACAATGGTCAGCCGACCAAAAACAATGCCGACCGGCCAATACCTTTGGCCAGTAGCAAGAAAACAGGGATGGTGGCCTCAAGCCATGGCCGGTAAGGTGTAGGGATGGCCAACAAGCCATTCCCTACCCTTAGAAGCAAAAACACAAGTGTTTGGTCCATGACCAAGCACAAAACAGATAACTTGAGAGATCTTGAGGCGAGGCGCGTAGCCGAGACCTCCGAGAACTCAAAACGAACACGATCATGGATGATCATCGAGTGTTCAAACGATGACGTCCAAGTCTTGAGGACGGTCAAAAATGGGGTGTCTACAGTTGCCCCTCTTTGACAGAACTCGAAAGTCATAACAATGACGAGAGTGAATGTCAAAGCCCAGAGACGACCCATTTTTGACAAGGCCGAAGACTTAGACAAGCACGCAAGATAGCAAGATAGGTGCCCGTAGGCAGGGGCATGATGCAAGAAAAATGCACAGAGCCAAACATAACTTATGATCATGCAAAGAAAGCTGTAACGAAGCAAATACATACAATAAATGAAACAGTTTTAAGCAAGCCAAAAACCAAACTACATTACAATGCAGAAAGGATGTAAGAAGATTATGCAATCTTAGCGAGCATGTGTGATAGATACACAAAAGTGAACGAAGGGTGATAGATACACAAAGTGAGTAAGCATGTGCGATAGATACACAAAAGTGAAGAGAGTGTGATGGATACACCATACGAATAAAGTGTGATTGATACACTAAGTGAAGCAAAGTGTGATAGACACACAAAGCGAAACGAGTGTGATGGATACACTAAGCAAATATGTGATAGATACACTAAGCGAACGTATGTGATCAATACACAAAGTAAACGTATTATGATTAGATACACAAAGTGAACCTGTGATGGGTACACAAAGCGAGCGTGTGATAGATACCCAAAGTAAACGTGTGATGGATACACAATGTGAGTGTGTGATAGATACACAAAGTAAACGTGTGATGGATACGCAATGTGAGTGTGTGATAGATGCACAAAGGGTGAACACAAAGTGTGATAGATGCACTAAAGGTGAATACGAAGTGTGATAGATGCACTAAGTGAACAAGTGTGATGGATACACAAAACGTGAACACAAAGTGTGATAGATGTACTAAGTGAACAAGTGTGATGGATACACAAAAGGTAAACACAAAGTGTGATAAATGCACTAAGTGAACAAAGTATGATAGATACACAAGGTGAACACGAAGTGTGATAGATGCACTAAGTGAACAAGTGTGATGGATACACAAAACGTGAACACAAAGTGTGATAGATGCAGTAAGTGAACAAAGTATGATAGATACACTAAAGGTGAACACAAAGTGTGATAGATGCACTAAGTGAACAGAGTATGATAGATACACTAAAAATGAACACAAAGTGTGATAGAAGCACTATGTGAATAGGGTATGATAGATACACTAAAGGTGAACACAAAGTGTGATAAATGCACTAAGTGAACAGAGTATGATAGATACACTAAAAATGAACACAAAGTGTGATAGATGCACTAAGTGAACAGGTATGATGGATACACTAAAGGTGAATACAAAGTGTGATAGATGCACTAAGTGAACAAAGTATGATAGATACACTAAAAATGAACACAAAGTGTGATAGATGCACTATGTGAACAGGGTATGATAGATACACTAAAGGTGAACACAAAGTGTGATAGATGCACTATGTGAACAGGTGTGTTGGATGCACAAAAGTAAATGAAGTGTGATGGATACACTAAAGGTGAACACAAAGTGTGATAGATGCACTAAGCAAACAGGTGTGATGGATACACAAAAGGTGAACACAGAGTGTGATAGATGCACCAAGTGAACAGGTGTGATGGATACACAAAAGATAATGAAGTGTGATGGATACACTAAAGTAAATGAAGTGAATATGTGCATGATAGATACACAAAATGAGGATGTGTGTGATAGATACAGAAAATGAGAATATGTGTGATAGGTGCAGAAAATGAGAATGTGTGTGATAGATACAGAAAATGAAAAAAGTGTGATTGATACACTAAGTGAAGAGAGTGTGATTGATACACTAAATAAATGAAGTGTGATTGATACACTAAGAGAATGAAGAAAGTGAAGTGTGATTGATACACTAATGAATGAAGTGAGTGAAGTGTGATTGATACACTAAAGCAAATGAAAAGAGTGAAGTGTGATTGATACACTAAATGAATGAAGTGAGTAAAGTGTGATTGATGCACTAAGTGAATAAAGAGAGTGAAGTGTGATTGATACAGAAAATGAGAATGTGTGTGAAGTGTGATTGATGAAGTGAGTGAAGTGTGATTGATACACTAAGTGAATGAAGTGTGATTGATACACTGAATGAATGAAGTGAGTGAAGTGTGATTGATACACTAAGTGAATGATCTTAAATGAACTTCTTTGAATGAACCGTGCATACAATGTCGCCTGGTTGCGCCAGTTTAAAATGAACCGTACATACAATATTGTGCATGAATGAGAAAGAAAGTCGATAGGTACAACGCAATACAATGCATGATGTTTAAGGAATGCGATAAACAAACTTAGTGGCACTTTAGAAAGCACCTCATGTGGTGAGTGGCGATAAACCGCTCTACTCTAACGGGGATCTCCCTTCGTGCTCTTCGAACACTTACCTTCAACTCACAGTATAAAGGCTCTGAAATACTGACAAGGGTTCTTCACGTAGAACACTTTGGATGCTGCCTTTCTTCCTGATCATATTCACAACTTTCCTTATTCTCCAACGGGGTGACAGACTAGGTTGGTTCAGTATCCAAAATTGAGGTGCATACACGCTATCTCAACCTATGGGTCTTCCATATAGATTTCAAGCCGAGGACACGCCTCTAGGTATTTAAACCAGACTTTAGTCTCGGAAATCCCGAACCTTTGCGTTCTAGGCAACAGCTATTCAAACTCTAGTTTCCACCATCGCAGTTGGTCTTCTAGTCATTGCGAAGACAGCCGAGATGCCTCTGGCAGAGAATGATACTTAGGGAGAGCATTTCTAATCGCCATTCTGGCTTGAAGCAGACTTGATCTTGAGCTTGAGGCAGAGGCACACTCATACTTCGGAGCATTGGCAAGACCTGAAGAGGTACACACAGAATGCAATCTCGGAACTTACTGAAGTTGAAACAAACTCAGATACCCGACATTTTTCCTCTTTTCTTTTGCTTTGCAGTCTGGAACCTATATAGCTTCAGATAGGTCCTGGTTTTACTGTTCTCGCATGACCTGGGTTGAACCCTGCGATTTTACGAAAGAACGAATCTTGTTTTGCACAGATGTGGAGAACGGCACGGCACTCGGAGCGCAAAACGATTTTATTTTTGAAATTGAGAGATGAGTTCTTGACCGGGGTATTGAGCCTACGACTAAACACAGCACACTACGACTTAACAACGGAAAATAAAAGGTAAACAACGTAAACACATCGAGTAACACTCAAAACGACTCAAAACAAGAATCGAGATAAAAAAAAAAGACACGACACTTAGACGTGCACAGGGAGCCTGTTTCTCTGGGTATTGTTTCCCACCCTTTCTCGTTTGTGATTCTCACATCACTCGGCCCTCAAGCTCTTTTTTCTTCTCTAAAAATGCCTTTTTCCTCACTTTTTCTCTCAGCGCACATCTCTCTATTCTTCAATCTCTCATTTTTTATCCCTTCCCTAGGTGGTTGATGGATAAACAAGAAGTTACGGGTTAATGCCCAATGTTATCAGCTCGCGGTTATTTCCTTCGGTGACATTTAGTCGATGCCCTAGATGAAGGAGTGGAGTATTTTGATTACCTCGTTGCTTGGAGGATAAGAGAGCTTTCAGCCCTTTGTTGTTAACTTCAGTTGTGCCCTTCTTGGCGAATAGGGTACCCTTTCCGGCAAGTATGGTGCCCTTTCTAGCAAATGCATTGACAACGGGGGAAAGACAGGAAGCCTGACTCAACTGTGCCCCTAGTTCATCATTTTGACCATTTTTGTTTTGGTTTTCTACTAAAATAATTTTGACCAAAATGAGAGTTAGATTAACATGCTTGTTCAATTTTCTGATTTAAAATCATGCAAGTCAGGCTATGCGCATTGAAAATTTTCCTTTTTTGGGTCCAAGAAATGGTCCAGTTTTAGAAAAATGAAATAATTTTCGAGAGAATTAGTCAACCTCATTAAAAATTCTCAAAAAGTATTTTTGTAAACGGCCATTGCTCGACGAGCATGGAACCTACTCTTGAGATACCCAACTTCAGATCCAAAACAATGGAAAACTGCCCCTTTGTCTGAAGGATACCGCATGGCAACGGAAAGTTGCCCCTTGTTTGGATAGCACTGCAGCGCATTGTAATCAATCCTTAGAGTGATGATCACAACCGAACTCTTGGATACAGAGAAGACAAAGATGATCAAAACCAATACATGGACACAATCGAATTTGAAGTGTTTTACAGCTGGACTTCAAAATGAAGTTGCCTACCTATCCTAAAGATGGGAATCAAGCCTTACGTAGTTCGGGGTTAAGGTACACTCGGGTATTAACCTCTCCTTTTGTGCTCTAACTTTTGCCAAGGCTGCCCTTTCTGGGTTTTCAACCTTGCGAGCTTTGTTCTTCTTTTCTTTTCATTTGTTTTTCATTTTCTTGTTCTTTGTTCAGAATTTTTCATTTTATTTTTTTTTTTCACTTTTCTTTTTCTCTTTTTTTTTTTTTGCTCTAACTTTTGCCTGGGTTGCCCTTTCGGGTTTTCGGCCCAGCGAGCCTCTCAAGGGTAAAAGTGTAGCTTTGTCCATGTCAAATGGTTTTGAGATCCTGAAGTCATCTGAATCCAGGAGAACGACCGATGTTCACTGATGATGTAAGAGTTCATCCAATGGGGGCTGAATTTGCCCCTGGTGTTGTGGATAGGAACTCAGTTGTCCTTCAGCACAAGCTTTCTTCTTTCCTCCCTTCTGGGATTTGGCATTCTTGCTAGTCTTCATTGATTTGTAGAATGATCCATCTTTGGCTCTTCGAGCACGTCTGATATTTTTGCCCCTAGTTCGAGGGGTGCTTCTGATCTAGCTTTGCAAGCTTCTTTTGACGACATCTGATCTTCTTGATCTGACTTCCCTGCCCCTAGTTCGAGGGCTGCTTCGAATCTGGCCACACAAGCCTCACATTGTAGTTGACTGTTGAACATTCTGAATCCAAGTTTAAGATTTGAATGTGAGGGGTCGAATCTCGGGGCTGAGAGCGATCCTAAGATGCACAATCTCAAGAGCGATTTCACACAGGTCTTCGCAGGACGGTGCAAAACATTTTTTGAAATTTTTTAAGAAAGTGACTAGTCGCTCGCGTTGAAGACAATGGGAAACCAATCTGGATCAAGCCAGGATCCTTCTCAGTACTCACGTTAACAAGCATGATTTCATTCATTAAGGGCTTAGCATGCCTCTCTTTCTCTCAATTGATCAAACTTTGCAAAACCCGAGGAATTCCTCACTCTTCGTTTTCATCACAGTGTTTGAAAAGTTTTGGAAAACTTAGGTCAATGCAATGAGTTCGAGGCACAGAAAAGTAGGCAAAAAGTACTGCCGTTTCATTCAAGTTTTCTGGTATAACAGGCTCAAAGCAGGAACAAGCACGAAAGCATGAAAACCACAGCTGTTTCAATTAGATCTTCTGGTGTAACTGGCTCCTTGGCAGAAACAGACTCAAAAGAAAACAAAAAGAAAAACACAGAACAAAATAGTGATATCTGAGGCAACGCCCCTAGGATCATCCGACTCTAACAAAACAGGACTGACTCGATACAACAAGACAGACCCAACTGACTCAGTATGAAAAGACTGACTCTGTACAACGGGACAGACTCTAAACGACATAACAAAACTGACTCAATACTCGAGTTAGAAAGTACAAAAACCAGCATGCACAAATGCTCAAAATAGTGCGTACCATATGCTACATCTGGAGTAAACTGAGTGCGGCCCGCAGGTGGTTCATCCCCTGATCACATGTTCGTACTATCCCCCAAAGTTCACTGATCTAGTGGCAATAGACTTTGCTGAGCTGGTGCAGCGATGACCTTGTTTTCAAACAGATTTTGTACATCATGGCGAAGACGAAAGCAACTGTCAGTGTCATGACCGGTTTGTTGATGGTAGGCACAGTATTTAGTCTGGTCATGCTTTGGAGGTATAGGATCGGGTAGAGGCTGTTGTTCCAACGGTTTCAGATATCCTTTCCGGACTAAGACCTCTAAAGCCTTTGACAAAGGCATATAAAGTGGGGTAAAAACCCTCTTGACTCGAGGTGGATATTTGTTTTTTTGTGAGCTACTTCCGAACGCACCGGTGAATGGGGTACCTGTTTTTGATGTGGTGGTGGTGACCATGCCCACTTTAGAAGATCTTGCAGCTGCATCACCACTGGTGGTCACATTCGAACTGCAGGAAAACGCCCTCTTGAGCTGCTCCTTCTCCTGGTCAATGGGGCCCTGCTTCATAGCGTCCTCGGTCTGTACCCCAATCTCATGTAGATCTGCAAAGGTAGGGAGGGGGAGAACGATCATCTTCTGCCTGAGCTTGGGCTGGAGGTTGTGCACAACCATCCGAATCTGATCTTTGCCAACAGGCCTGATGGTCATCATCGAGGCCTTAGCCCTCCACCGGGTTACAAAATCGGAGAAACTCTCCTTCGGCTCTTGCCTAGTGGCCTCAAGATCACGGATTGTAATATCAATCTGCGTGTTATAGGAGTATTGAGCTATGAAGGCCTCAGTCATCTCCTCCCAATTCCTCTTGATGGAATCTTCCAATTTTGCATACCAAATGGCCGCTACACCTGATAGGGTCCGGCTGAACAAAGAAATCTTCTGTAATCTGGTGAGGCCTATCGGCCTTAGTATGTCCGAAAATAACCGCAAATGCACCATGGGATCCCCAGATCCGTCAAAGCAGTCAATATGTGGCATCTTAAACCGGTCCGACAAAGTTACGGCCACATCGGTATACCCATCCTCAATGTCCGGAATGGACTTCACACCTTGAGATTTCTTGAACAGCTTTTCAAGCTTGCTTACTTTCAACGCTGTAGGGTCCACCTTGAACTCAAAAAGGGAGTCCGGTAGATTGATAGGCATGGGCGCCTTGGATAGTTGAGGTAGAATCGGGGGCGGAGGTGGCCTCGTTGGGATGTCTGTATCCTCCTGGACATTCTGGACATTTGTCGTCTCCCCGGGTATTGGGACTCTTGGTGGGGGAGGAACCTGGTGTGAAGCAAATGCTCCGGTTTGCTGTTGTAGCTTGGTAATTAACTCTGCCTGTTGAGCCATGACCTCGGCCTGTTGTTTGGGAAATTCGGCTTGACGAACAGCGTCCTGCTGCATGGTTTTCATACTTTCTTGGAGTTGACGTATCATCTCTTCCATTCCCGCCATGCTGCCCTGATCTAACTGGTCTATCGGTATATCTGTCTCTGTGGTAAAAGCAGATATCTCAACCCAACTGCACACAGGTGAGATGGATAATGACTGCTGATCCGAAGACTGTTAAACTGATGATCTGTGCCTGACTAGCCTTTTTACCCTGCCTCTGGCGAAAGAACACTGATTTGCCCTTGAACTGAATCTCTGACCTAAGAAAGTCTATCAGCACAAGTCTAATGAACCCGGGGGATATCAGAGCCTTCTAAAGCTATAGTTTCAGGACTACCCCCAGCAAAAGAGAAAACAAACAGTATCTCAGCCTGATTTCATCAAAACAGATATGAGCAGCCAAATAACTGTGTTTTCTACTGAATTCTGTCCAAGATTCTGCCTGTAAACTGATACCCTCAGGTCAAACTGATTCCCCACATACTGATGCCCTCAGGCCTGATACCCAGACTTGCAAACTGATACACACAGCCCTGCGGAGACACACTCTGACAGCACATAGCAGGCAAATGAGAGCCAAAACACCCGTATGTTGGGGTAGGGTTTCCCTGTCATATTTTGTCAGGAACTAGGGTTTCACTACGCACACAACGGTTTCAAACAACCTACAATCGGGTAAGCAACCTGTCCTAGTTTGGAATGGTCACTATGGATTCCGATATGTACTAGGTCGAATGGTCAAAAAGGGTGCCCCGGTAAAAATCGGGGTTTGTGTTCCCATCGTGGCAGAGCCCGCAACCGGTTAGCCTTATGGCACGCTTCTCAAAGTGAGCCTCCGGTAAACCGTTCAGGAATAGCAGATGGCAAACACGGTGTCCTAGGCGCACCAATGCAAATGCAATGCAAAGAAACACATAAGTGTAATCAAAACAAGATATCATGAGTTCGAGTAAAGTTCTCTAACTCCCCAGCAGAGTCGCCAGAAACTGTAAACGTCCCCGAACGCCCAGAGAGGAAATCCCGTTTTGTTCATTGGGGCTCACTACAGTTCGGACTCAATGTCACGGTTCTTCATTTGATCTCGTAACGTGCAATGCAAGATTGATAAATCACCAAAGAGTCCAAGTCCGGCAAATCGTTTTGGTGAACAGATTTTTGGAAAGAAGTGCCAAACATAGACTGCTTTGCCAGATATAGAGTCGCCACCTAAATATTTTTGTTTTGGGAGAATTTAGAAAACCCTGACTCGTGCCTAAGGCCATGTGTCCGTCATCACCAAAGTTGCCTCGGCTCGGGAACTTGGGTACGATTGGGGAAGGTTAGCTATGAGCACCCATGCTCGCCCGATCCGAAGATCGACTTGTACTAAGCATGATATCGAGTTTTGAAAACATTATGCATTCTTATTTCGGTTATTAGCCTAGAATTACTATGTGATACGCATAGCATACAAGTATAGATTAGATTGTCCAAGTTGGAACAAAGTATCGCATATCCGTTTGTTTTTGAAAATGGTTTGAAGTTTGCTACTCGCAAGTAGGCTAAAACACGGGTTTCGACGAATTATTCTAATTCAAGCAACCCAACCTTCACCCACAGGTATTCAGGCAGTTATATCACATAAGCACATAGCCTCATAGTAAGCATGTTATCATAGCAAAACTCTCACACTCATGTAAGATGCTAAAGCATAAAAAACTTACCTAGTACTCTGAGCCAAAACAGGAAACTAGTTAGGAATCATGCATGATCCTAGTTCATGTTAAGATGGCTAATGCAACACATGCAAAATGCAACTAAAATAGGCTCGGATATTCTAAGAATGGTATGTGAAATGCGGCAACTCGATACATGTATTCAAGTTGGAATTGAAACATAATGCAGTTAGCATGATGCGCCGAGCCCGGTGCATGCAATACAGATGAATGATGCAAACATGCGAGCATAAGTATGCTAATTGAAACATGCCCTAAACTAACCATCAAAAGATAGTAAATAAAAGGGAGAAAGACGTGGGGTTGGAAGACATTCACACACGCACGCACACTGATTACAAATTCGCCCTCTCGACGGAGGGTTTGAAAGAATAATACAAACCCAATAGGTAATTAACTACTCTATCTAATTAATTATTACATTCACTTAATTAATTAATGAATTAATTACAAAATAAACTAAGTATGAAATTCAAAGGCCGCCGCAGCTCCGCCTCGGAATAATTAGATGATGCATGCTCGATTTGCCTTGCTCGGAAACCTGTTGCCATGCCTCTGTTGCCTCTGTTTGCACTGTTCTGCATCTCTGATAATTGTGAAAATCCTAAGGTTGCGAACCATTCCCTTAACACTTTGGGATGCCACCGGCCGAGAGAAAACACCATCGGCCATGGAAATATGGTCATCGACCAAAAATGGGACCACCGGCTGGGTATTGATAGTCGGTCGGCACTGAAAGTTGCCGACCGGCCATCTGTTCCGGCAGAACTCTGTTTTTTGCTGCAGCAGAGGACAGACAGTGCATGGCAAGGAATTTACAAGACAATGTATGCACGACCACCCTCCTTATCATGCTATGAACTCAAGGGGGTTTGGTTCTCGACCCTCGGGCCACCAATCACACGTTTCAATGCACGATGGCCAAAGGCGCAAAGTGTGTAATTTGATATCAAATGAAATGCACAAAAACACATAAGGGCCCCAACCTCTATCATGATTGATTCAAGAGGCAAGGGATGCGCACACAATGCTATGCAACCTAAGCATGCAAGCAAACTAATGCAACATGAGCATGCATGCAACAATGCTATATAAGACAACTACCATATAACAATATGCAAAGACAAGCATGCAAACAAGCATGTAACTTAACAAGTATGCAAGATGGATGAACATGCAACAACATGTCAATAGGCTAACATTTAATAACATGTAAAGGCAACTATACTTAGACCAATGTAATACATGCATGACGAACTTAACAAAGCAACACAAGCACGTAATAGGCAATAGGCAATAGGCATACAACCTAAACATGTGAACATGTATAGCATGCAACAACATGCAAAATGAAACAAGAATGCAACAACATGGTGAGACGGACTTACACTAACATGGGTAGCTCTTAAGCATGCCAAAATCAGTGGCCAAATGGACTAAAATGATGGCTTGACATGCACCAAAATGAAGCTCATGCAATGGCTCACAAATGGGGTATAAAAGCACAACTCTCAAACACATTGAAGACATGATAAACATGAGAATATGGAACACCTATAAACTCTGAAATGTCATATTCAATGATGCCAAAACACTAAAATGCCTCAAGCAACACATGCAAGGGACCCCAAAACTCAAAGGTAAGCAAGGCTGTTACACTACAACCATGCATGGCAAGTACCAATCGACCAAGAGGCCTAAAAAAGAGCTAAGGTAGCCCAAAATATGAACAAAACATGTTTAGAGTGTGGCCAAAAGGTGCTAGAATAAGGGGCCAAAACAACATGCAATGTGAGCTGGTAAACATGATTTACACTACAAGCCTATGAAGCATGTGAGGGGCCACCAAACCAACCAAAAATAGAATCATGGCATGCCAAAATATGACAAAAAATCCACTGAAACATGGTTAATACATGCAAGAATAACATGCTCCTTTGATAAGCTATCAATGGGATTACTCTACACATGCAAGAGGCAAACATAAGGGGACCAAACCTGTAACAACCCTCATACTGTTTACCGATTAATGACTGATTGATTACCGATAACCATCGATTACCATTAAACTGAACTGATCATGACTGATAATTGAACTGATTAAAAGTACTGAACTGACTGACCGAAATTGAAACTGAATCGAATGAATACATCTGTTCGAATTGCATTTTATCTGTTGACTGTTTGTTTGATCTGTTCATGTCTTATGTTTAAACTGCTCATTGAAGGCCTTATCGGCAGCCGAATTAGAAACCGATTGGTGTTTTATGATCGTCATAATTAATGTGAGTTTGAGCTTGGAGGTGCAATTTGGAATTCCCAGATTTTGCACTTACGCTTGAGCGGGGAAAGTAGCGCTCGAGCGTGGAATCCGAGCATCCAGCATCTCTCTGCACTGTTTTACAGTCCGCTCGAGCGGAGTCATGTCTCAAGCTCGAGCGGGCGTCGAGCGGAGATTTCACCCATCCAGTACTTTTACAGTACGCTCGAGCGGGAAATATTACGCTCGAGCGTGTACCTTTGTTGCATGACCGCTCGAGCGGGTAAACCTGCGCTCGAGCGGAACTCTGTTTTTCTGAAAATTCTGAAAATGCTTTTACGTGTACATCCTTGCATCCTCATCCCATTCTAGGCATTCTTAGGCCTAGTTTAAGACATCTTAATGAGGATATAGATGTAGAACACACCGAGGCATTAGGGACCAAGTTATTATCTTTCCCCAGCTGTGTAGCTTAGTGTGTGTTCGATCTGTTAACTGTGTAGGGTTGGCGACTGGGGAGACACGCTCTAGCATACTGTAGCCCGAACTCTGTGAGTAACAATTGTGTAAAGATATGTTCAAATGATTATCTTCTGAATACTGAACTGAACTGTTTACTGAACTGACGTTGCTTACTGAATGAATGTACGTCCTATATTCTGAACTGTATTGTGGCATCCTTAGCACCTACTGTTTACTGTTACTGCGACAGAATTCTCTGTCGATTCCCTCGTGGAACCACTACTGTTTACTGACTGATGGCCATCATTACTGTATGGTCTTTAAGACCTACTGTATACTGTACTGTTATGCTAATGGGTGTACCACATATGACTGTACTGACTGAATGACTGAATACTGTTTAAATGAACTGTTTTCATACTGTAAGGACATTCATTCTTAACCTCTTTACGCATTATGTTATTCACTGGGCTTTAGCTCACTGCTTATATATATATGTAGGTGTACAAGCACCAGACCGCGGCTAGGAGCGTCAAGGTTACTCCAGTTTTGTCAAGCCAACTACCGTGCCTCACTGCGAGGTTCCGAGCCTATCGTGTTAAGGCTTAGGGGTGTTTTACGATTCCCCCTTCTATACCGTCTTACTGTTTGGTATAGACTGAATGTTTACCGTACTGTTGTATAGGGTTGAGTCCCTAGTCTGAATGATTGTAAATATTGTACATACTGTTCCGTACTGTTTACGTATAGATGGATGAAAAGTCTTTTTGCATGCAGACTGTCACAGCTCATTGGGCATTGTTTATTTACTGTTTTGGCTTCTGCCAGGCCCTGTACTCTGTTTTACTGTATTACTGTTCAGCAGGCCTTCGATATCAGCAGGCCTTCGGTAATCTCGGATTACTGGCCGGTTACGGTGCTAAACCCATAGGGCAGGGTTTGGGTCGTGACAAAACCAGCCATGGACAGAGGCTAGGCAGGTCCCAAAAGTCACCAAAAAGTGCCTGAAATAGGCCTCCAAATGATATAAACATATGCTCCTTTGATAGGCCAAATATGCTAGTAAACAAGACAACAAAGGAGTGAGGATGACCCTCTCCTTCTTAGGACCTCAAAACAGCATCCCCACCACTGAAATCTCTCTGGATTTCAGTGGTGAGAAGGCCAATACAAGGTGGTCTCGAAGCTCACAAAAAAGGCACAAAAATGAGGCCAAACAAGGCCTAAGAGGGGGTAAACAAACCCAAATACAAAAGTGATCTGAAACAAAGATTAAAAGCATGGAAAAACAAAAATTTTATCAGTTATACACTAAGCTCAAAACAACATGCAAGATAGGCTAAAATCTTGTGCAAAAATGGAGAATAAAGAGGGAAAATGAGTTACCCTTGTAGCTCAGCAAAACTAGCAGGTTCTTGGACCCAAAACCAGCTCTTTAACCTCTGAAAATACCCTCCAAGAACCTTAGATGAATGGTGGAGGTGTGTGGTTGTGAGGTGGTGTGCAAAGGGGCTAATAATCTCACTCTTTTGAACCCAAAATATGGAGATATAGAGAGAGATATATCTCTTGTGCGTTAGACAAATTTTTCAACCTCTGTGAAGGAGAGGGAGGCCCTCTCTTATAGAGAAAGAAGAGGGTTCAAGCTTCTTGGAGAAGCTAGAGCAAAAGGGTTAAGCTTCTTGGAGAAACTAGAGCAAAGGTTCAAGCTTCTTGGAGAAGCTAGAGTAAAAGGTTCAAGTTTCTTTGAGAAGCTAGAGCAAAGGTTCAAGAGATTCAAGCTTCCTCAAGAAGCTAAACACAAAGGTTCAAAAGGTTCAAGATTCTTGAAGAAGCTAAAACAAAGGTTCAAGCTTCCTCAAGAAGCTAAAATAAGGGTTCAAAAGGTTCAAGCTTCCTCAAGAAGCTTAAAACAAGGGTGCAAATCCTCCATACACATGTATGGGAGGCAGGGTCTGTGCTTACCAGTTGGCACAGCTGGTATGCATAATGCCTGAAAAAGGCAAAGGAAAGGTCTCGGCCAGAAAAAGTGACCGATTGACCAAAACAATGGTCGAGTGACCAAAAACAATGCCGACCGGCCAATACCTTTGGCCGATAGCAAGAAAACAGGGCCGGTGGCCTCAAGCCATGGCCGGTGAGGTGTGGGGATGGCCAACAAGCCATTTCCTGCCCTTAGAAGCAAAAACACAAGTGTTTGGTCCATGACCAAGCACAAAACAGATAAGTTGAGAGATCTTGAGGCGAGGCGCGTAGCCGAGACCTCCGAGAACTCAAAACGAACTTGATCATGGATGATCATCGAGTGTTCAAACGATGGCGTCCAAGTCTTGAGGATGGTCAAAAATGGGGTGTCTACACTAACGCATAATCCGAGATACCGACGTGAAGCGTTTTGTTTGGAGAAATATCATAACACGATTCGACATTCCAAGAGCACTTATCTTAGACAATGACACCCAGTGTTATTGTGGTGTCTACCGAGAGTTGTGCAGCAAGTATGGTATCTGGCTGTACTTTTCCACGCCGGCTTATCCACAAAGCAATGGTCAAGCTGAAGCGTCTAACAAATCCATCTTGGACGGCATCAAGAAGAGGCTGGAGAAAGGTAAAGGCAAATGGGTTGAAGAATTGTCAAGTGTGTTATGGGCTCATCAAACTACGCCGAGGCGATCTACTAGGGAAACGCCGTTTGCTCTATGCTTTGGAACCCAGGCAATCATACCCCAAGAGATCGACCCCCCAACCTTGAAATCGAAAGTTTTTGATATGGGCCAAAACAACATGATGCTGGCCTTGGATTTGATTCTGATCGAAGAACGAAGAGACCGTGCCCTTGCATCCATGGTGTGGTATCAACAGCAGCTTGCTAAGTCGTATAATCAACGTGTTCAGTTGCGCCGTTACACACCAGGAGAGTTGGTCCTAAAGAAAGTACTCCCAGTTGCCAAGAAACCGGCTGATGAAAAATTGGGTCCTAACTGGGACGGCCCCTATAAGGTCGATTCAATCGCGAGAGTAGGGGCATATCGGCTCAAAGATATGTCTGGAAGGAGTCTGCCATGGCCTTGGAATTCAACACATTTACGTAAATTCTATCAGTGATCCGACTTGTGGGGCTTGATACTTGTACATATTTCACTTTTGCAATGCAAAGCTTCTCATTTTTAAGTCTTCGGATTCGGAGCCCCATCAGCGCATGACGCCTTTGGGCCAATTAAGCTTTCGGATTTGGAGCGCCCTTAGTGGATATCGCGGTTGGCCAAATAAAGTCTCCGGATTCGGAGCCCCATCGGCGCATGACACCTTTGGGTCGATTAAGCCTCCGGATTTGGAGCGTCCTTCGTGGATATCACGATTGGCCAAATAGTCTCCAAATTCGGAGCCCCATCAGCGCATGACGCCTTTGGGCCGATTAAGCCTCCGAATTCGGAGCGCCTTCGTGGATATCACGATTGGCCAAATAATCTCTAGATTCAGAGCCCCATCGGCGCATGACGCTTTTGGGTCGATTAAGCCTCCAGATTCGGAGCGCCCTTCATGGATATCACGATTGGCCAAATAATCTCCAGATTCGAAGCCCCATCAGTGCATGACGCCTTTGGGTTGATTAAGCCTCCGGATTCAGAGCGCCCTTCGTGGATATCATGATTGGCCAATCTCCGGATTCGGGGATCCATCGGCGCATGACGCCTTTGGGCCGATTAAGCCTCCGGATTTAGAGCGCCAGTCGTGCATAACACGTTTGGGCCGAATACGGCTCCGGATTCGGAGCGCCCTTCACGACAAAGGTTAAAGCATATGAATATTTAAAGTGGAATGTTTTGTTAAACTGAGCCTGAAAAAAACCGTTTACACTTTAAAAGCATACAAACATTGAAAATGAAATGCTTGAATAAGTTGGGCCGGCGCAACCACATAAACGATTAAAATATGCAAACATTCAAAACAAGATGCCTAATCAGGCATGAAAACATTCAAAATCAAACACAAACATTTAAAATAAATATTTTATTAAATTATCCAATAGATACATAGTTGACGCCCAATCTGCGTTGGAATGTTTACAATATATGTTTAGTTCTATTCGGCATCGCCCTCGTCATTGCTCTTCTCAATTTCGAAAGCGTCAAAAGGAAAGTCGTGACGATGATATAATGGCGACGTCGACTCAACTCCTGCTCCTTGGAGTGCCTCTGAGGCTTGGAGAGCCTTAATATACCCGTGCCTAAAGCCCCGATTCTCGCATCGGCACACCTCCTCTATGAGTTTCTCCTTGGTCTTGTCTATCCTGACTATTCAGCTATCGTGGAAGCCTTTTTCATAACCCACGGTCCTTGCATTTTCCACGGCAAACATGCTTGCCGTATCTCGATCGGCTATCGCGTGACTTAACAGCCGTTGGGTCACTCTCTCCTCCACGACCGGGTTAGACTGACTTGCTGCATGTGGCTCGGTGGTTTGAGCCTTCCTAAGCTCCTTAAGCTCACACTCGGCCTTCTCCGCGCGAGCCTCCAAACTTCGAATTCGTTCGTCTTTCTTCTCTATTTCTCGTCGCACGGCGCGCAGGCGCATGCTGACTTTATAAGCGGTATACAGCCCTTTCATCGCCCCATGGATGCTTTCTCGAAATACTTCAAAATCCTGTCGACCAACCATCGACTGCTGCACTTCCGGTGGAAAAATCTGTCGAGCGAACTCGATTGCCACACCTGGATCGTTGACGATAGAATCCGCCTCCATCATCAGTTTATTCCCCATGAAAATTGCAAAACTCAACGGTCGCGACGTCGCGTCGGGCTCGTTTCTCGGTCACGGTCGCGGGGAGCTTCCCCGTTGCTGTTTTACTTTCTGGGGTGATCTGCTTTGACGACTTGGGGGCTGACGTTTTTCCCGTTCCCTGGACGTCCTTCCTCCCGTGCGTATAGGCTCGCCGTTGCGATTCATTACAGTGTCTAGCTCAGCCAATGTTCATCTTTCTCCTTTGTTATTGAAGAACAGTCTATTTGACATTCGCTCTTATCTGACCTTCCGCAACAAGCAGGTTTAAATTCAGTCTGAACTCGATAAATGAAGTCACTGGCGTGAAGAACCCACCCTATTTATTCCTAATGCACGCAACGCCCCCGAGGCAACTTCATTAATGCTAAACTCCAAAAGCCCGATGCCGATCATTGTGTGCCACAGCCACTCCATGAACTATTAGCATTTGGCTTTTTGGAGCTCATGCACTGGCTGGGCCAAAGGCAGATTTATTAATCTAATCGGCCAAGCACCTAAGCCCGATGCCGATCATTGTATTGCACAGCCACTCCTTGAATAGTATTCAGCTTTTGGAGCTCATGCACTGGCTGGGGCAATGGCAGTTTATTAATCTAATCGGCCAAGCACCTAAGCCCGATGTCGATCATTGCGTGCCACAGCCACTCCATGAACTATTAGCATTCGACATTTTGAAGCTCATGTACTGGCTGGGGCAAGGGCATATTTATTAATCTAATCGGCCAAGCACCTAAGCCCGATGCCGATCATTGTGTGCCACAACCACTCCATGAAGAGTATTTAGCTTTTAGAGCTCATGCACTGGCTGGGGCAAGGGTAGTTTATTAATCTAATCGGCCAAGCACCTAAGCCCGATGCCGATCCTTGCGTGCCACAGCCACTCCATGAACAGTATTCAGTTTTTGGAGCTCATGCACTGGCTGGGGGAATGGCAGTTTATTAATCTAATCGGCCAAGCACCTAAGCCCGATGTCGATCATTACGTGCCACAACCACTCCATGAACAGTATTCAGCTTTTGGAGCTCATGCACTGGCTGGGGGCAAGGGTAGATTTATTAATCTAATCGGCCAAGCACCTAAGCCCGATGCCGATCATTGCGTGCCACAGCCACTCCATGAACAGTATTCCACTTTTGGAGCTCATGCATTGGCTGGGGCAGGGCAGATTTATTAATCTAATCGGCCAAACACCTAAGCCCGATGCCGATCATTGTGTGCCACAGCCACTCCATGAACTATTAGCATTCGGCTTTTTGGAGTACATGCATTGGCTGGGACAAGGGCAGATTTAGTAATCTGATCGGCTATTCAATGAGGAGAAATTGAAATTGCCTAGTTATCTAATCTGCAAGTATACATGAATGTTTTATCCAAAGTAGCAAAAAACAATACCATTCATCAATAACAAAATTAAGCACAAATAATAGCAAAGAACAAAGGAAATTTTCATTAGTAAATTGGGCACAAATTGTAGCCATTTTACATATGAAAACTACTAAACAAAAAGCTACAAGTTCGCATGAAAATGCCTAGCGAAAAACTATAACTGTAGTAATACATGAAAACTACTAAACGAAAAGCTGTAAGAATACATTCAAAATCCTAAAACAAAAACAAGTGTCACCCAAATTAATCCTCGGAGTCAAACTCCAGTGGCTCAACATCCACTTGCTCGTATGAAATCGACATAGTCAATGTCATATCAGCAGCAGCAAGGGCTTTGAGCCAGCCGTGTTTGAATCCCTGACTTTCAAATTTGGGGACTTCATCCACATAGTTGGCGAAAGGAGCACTTTGCCCGACCTCGAATGCCTTGGAAGCCTCCGAGTCGGCTGCTTCCTTGGCTTTCTTTAATTCTTCCAGCTCAGCCTCCAGTTTGGCAATCGCCTCCTGGGCTAACTTGAGCGCGTCTTCACTCGCGTCTGCCCTCTTCTCGGCGGCCAATCTTAGCTGATCCGCATTTCTTGCCCTCTCCATCTCGGCCTCGGCCCTGGTGCTTTCCATTTTGGCCCTTGCCGCCTCGAAATCAGCCCTGCTCCTTTGGCCCTCTACTTTCGTTTGCAAACGGCCAAGTCGTTCGATGGCGTCATGCTGGCGATGACCTATCTTGGCTATTCTCCCGACCGTCAGCGAAACAAGAAATTAAAACCAAAACAATATTTGCATAAAAGGGAAAGATAAGGTCAAGGTATATACCAGGAGAGCTGATTGAGCGGCTAGTGTTATTGCCAACAGATCCGGCTCTGCCCGAAAAGCCGCCTTGTCAGCCGGCAATGAGACGGACGTAGCCATGCTGAGTGCGACGACTGGGTCTTTAATTGCCGAAGCATCAGAGGAGATCGGCGTGTTTTTTATTTTTGGCTGAATGACAAAAGACACAATCATATCCGATTCCTCTAGACGAGGCCGTTTATCGGCACGGTTTTCTTCTAAGCCGGTCTCGACCTCGACAGGACGCTTCTCTGCCCTTTGCTTACCCTCTCAATCAGCCTGCACAACCACCTCGGACTCGGCACCTTGGTTTCTTGTCGTTTCCTCTTCAATAATAGGCAAGGAGGGCTGAGATTCGGCAACAGGCAGGGAAGGTTGAGACTCGGCACCTCGGTTTCTTGCCGTTTCCTCCTTTGCTCTTCGCCGCGTGGCCATCCTTTCCGCTTTTTTCTTTTTAGCAAGTTGTGTGAGGCTTAACCCCGCCATGTCTTCGGGGTATGGGCCAGGAAGGTCCTCTAAACTATTAAAAACGTCGTCAAATGGAAGGTCCCCTTGGCCCGAAGTGGACGGAGGGTCGGCTGAATTGAGGCCAGCTTCCTCAAAGGCCAACTTCAAAGCCTTGTCTACTTCTGCTTCAGACTAATCTGACTTGGCGACCTCAGCTACTTCCGCCCGCTCCGAATCGAACCCCTCGAAATCAATTTGCTGCAGGTTTTTGAAGTCGGTCAAAATAAGAGCGGTAAGAAACTCTTCACCCTTCGAAATTGGGATATTTTCTGCCGCCGAGAAGGTCGTATATGTCGGCTCGTAGCAAAGCAGAACGTGGGCCGTCCTCCCTTATTTCTGAAGACTCGGACGGCCGAAATACTTGAGCATGACTTTGATTTCCGAAAGAATGCGTCGTCGGTTGAAATCAGGACTTTCTTCAAATCGTTTCCTGCACAAGCAAAACCATGAGATCTCAAAAATGAAACTTTATAAATATAACAAAAAATAAACACAAGAAGCTACACGGCCACCTGGTTCACCCCTCCGTCTAGGAATAGGATCGAGACGATTCTCACCTTCGCCGAATTCCCAGTTACCTTGGATAACGACCATAACATCATCGACTCGCATCCCAAAGTTAGAAAGCATAGTCACTAATTGATGGTCGGTGTCCTTGGCCCTAAGGAAATAACATCCGTATCGACTAGAAGACTTGGCCAAGACATAACAATGCCGAATAGTAGGAATGTCGAGGTTAATCCTAAGGCAATGGTTTAGCTCTATAATACCCATTACGATTCTAAAAAAGTTGACATTGGGTTGGGAAGGGATTAGGCCCCAATGGCAAAGCACAACCTTAAGGAATGGGTGAAGGGGGAAACAGACTCCACCCTCTGCGATTAATAGAAGAGGGAAGACGATCGTGGTTTGATCAGCCCTCTCCATATCGAGGGTGTCGTCTGTCACTGACAGACGGACGTCATCAGGAATGGAAAAATGGCGTCGAAAGCTAGAAATTCGATCTGAGGAGAGGAGATCTTTCAAATGTTTTTCCATTTCCTTCAGCCAATGGGAATATGCTAAACCAAAAACACACCAGGAAAAAGGATTCAAAGCAGAGAGGGAGAGAACTTACAAAAGACGAATATGATAGTGAAGGAAAGGACGTTGCAGAGGTAATTCGGAAGGCAGTCCAGCGACAAGCACCTAAAAATGTGTATGTATTTGAAAAGACGTCAAAATTTTAAATTACAATAAATAGAAGTGTACGAAAGGGCGGGAAGTTGAAATGATAACCGAGAGGCGTGTGCTCAGACATCGGTTTTGGAATGAGGTCAACCGCCGAATTTCGGCTTTGACTTTTCGAGTTTGAAACCAAACACTCCAGCCAACTGTTGGTAGTGGAGTGCTTGGGGGGAAATTGTGGGGGCCGAATATTGGGAGTCGTAAAGAGGCCGAATAGTTGAACTTGGAGAGTCGAAATATATATAGCACTCAGCCACGTCTCACACGTTCAAATCCTACCTTATTCGGCCAAATAGCCGGTGGAGCGAGGCATCGAGTGAAAAGCAGTTTGCTACAAGAGAAGCTGAATGGCGAATTGAAAGTGAGCCCAATCCCGAGGCCCAAAAAAGAAAAGATATAAATAGAAGAACATCAGCTAGAAAGAGGTATGTGAGAACCATTACGCTTAACTTAAAATACAAGTAATTCAGAGAGCAGAGACTGACTTGCCCGTCGGACTGCTAATTCCTGCACCCCTGACCGGAGTGTTTATTCATTTTCAGGTGACTAGCTGAGGATCACGAGCGTCCCCCAGGATCAGAAGAGTATTTCCAAACCACTTCTCCACACTCATATTATAATTTATATATATATATATATATATATTTTGACACTTTACCCATTTTATCTTGTTGACAAACAACGATTTTAAAAGGTGGTTTGAGAATAGGTTTTTGTGTGAGTGAATTTTCGATCACACTGCCAACATAGTATTCAGCTGGAGAGCATTGACAGAATAGATGACACCTGGCTGTCCTGCAACAGAAAGAGAAGATTCCGACAGTGGTTCGTCCACCCAAGGGCACTCCGACGATCAAGTCAGTATATCTCTCAAAGATAATCAATAATGCTAAAATCACTGTTTAGAATATAAATTGCGTACCTTAGACCCATCAGAGGTGCCTTTCTTTTATAGTTAACTCAATCCTTGTCCCAACAGAAGCCTAGCTTCAATGGACTTTAACTCAGTGTTTATCCAGGACTCTTCAATAGATAGAGATAAACTCCCTAAGAGCTTTATCTTTATCCAGGCTGAGTCCCCTCATCATTCTAGTACTCTTGTACCTTATCCGCTTATCTCGGATTCCGATATCTTCGGAGATAACCTCGGCATCATGACCAGGATACGTGGCACCTCGGCTGACACGTCGACGTCACCTCGGCCACGTGCTGGTACTCAGAAAATATATCCCCACAGTTTTTTTAGTATTTTTTTTTATTTTTTCATTTTTTTTTGTGTTCATTTTTATCACTTTTTAACTTTTTACTATTTTATTAACTTTTTAAATAAGAATGGTTATTTTAGTCTGATTCGTGGGGTCCGTCCCTACCCGTTCAAATAGGACAGAGTTTTTCGACCCGACACTTATATTGAGCAGAAGTGAATTATATTTTGGTCACCCACAATGGTCGTGGGGTGGGGGTAAGTATCGCCTTTCTCGATCCAAACCCAATCCAATATAATTATAATAAAATAAATAAATAATATTTGTATGTGTGTGTGTATATATGTGTGTATATATATATATATATATATAATATAATTAGATATAAGAAAGAAACACTAAAAGTCAGTGGTTTTCTGTTTAAATATAAATAAATAATAATTCAAAAAGTCTTACAGTTTATATGTATGGAAATAAGAAAAATTATTCAGCATGTTAAGGATTTAAATAGTTTTTAATTTTTTTGGCTATTTAAAATATAATCAGATATCCACAGATATTTGTGAGGGCAGACATGAGATTGAAAAATTTCACGTGTAACAGAATTGAAATGAAAATAGGGTAATTCTATTTCTACACACGAATTCCACCCAGTTCACACGCTTAATGAAATTTTTTATTAATACAGTTTTATCTTAAAATAAAAGTACCATAATACCCTCATCTTCTTCTAATCAAACACTATTTCTAAAATGCCATAAAATTAGACTCTGTTTGGTATAGTTTTAGAATATGTTTTCAAAAATAAATACCAAAAAAAAAAAAAATTTCTTATTTCAATAAGGTTTCATTTTAGGGGCTAAAAAAATTAAAAAATTAAAAAATGTTTTTTTGATATTTAGTTTTGTCAAATTAATTTATATTTTTCTCATAAAAATTTTAAAAACTTGATTCAAAAATTGAAACCAAATGTACTTTTAAGATTTTAAAATTAAAAATGAGAGTAATATTAAAATATAAAAATATCTATTTAGAATTAATATTTTTATAATGTGTACACCGAGAAAGTATTCATTAAATATATGTATTAAAAAAAATTAATGCGTAAAATTAGAATTATCCATAAAAATAGGGATGGAATTTAAAAGCGACAAACCCATCCCAAACCCCGTAAGCCTCCCTATTTTCGAACTAACTCTAAGCTGCCAAAATCTTTGTAGTCCTTTTCCTTTTCGTGCATAGTGCATAGTTGATTGCAAGTACCTCCTTACAAACCACAGAAAAATACCTTTATAGATACCAATTAAAAACACACCAGCCTAACACACCCACAACAATTCTAAACCTTCCTTGCTCTCAAATGCTCTAATTAATGGCTTCATTTCTAACATAAGCTCAATTCTCTCTCTCTCTCTCTCTCTCTCTCTCTCTCTCTCTCTCACACACACACACACACACGCACACACACAGAAAAAACAAAAATTGAACAAAGTATAGCAGTGTAAACCATCTATCTCTTCTTACTTTCCTCACAGCAAACACAACTTTCCCGGAAAATGAGCCAGTGTGTTCCAAGCTGGGACATGGATGAAAATCACACCCCTCCCACTCTCACCCTTCGTGCTCACTCCAACCGCAATTCCTCATGCCCTGACGTTCCTTTGTACTCTCTCTCTCTCTCTCTCTCCTCTCTCTCTTTATATATATATATGCTTATCACGTTTTAAATATCAATCATTATGTATTGTATCGGCCATTTCATAATAAATTTTTTAATTTTAAATATAATTATTTATAAACGGCCGATAATATCTGATATTCTCGATATAAGCAATTATCACCAATATCGATATCATGGTGAAATATGATCTGCAGGTTAGACTACGAAGTGACGGAGCTAACATGGAAAAATGGACAACTCGCCATGCACGGCTTAGGACCACCGCGAGTGCCAAACAAACTACCAGTCGCCGCCGCGAAGTACACATGGGAGAAGCCACGCGCCGGCGGAACCCTAGAATCCATAGTCGACCAAGCCACCACCACCTGCTTCCCCCACCCCAAAACTACCGCTGCCGCCTCCGATCTCGTCCCGTGGTTCGATCACCGCGCTGCCTCCGCCGCCGCCGTGACTATGGATGCTCTGGTGCCCTGCTCCACCGCCGGAGCAGCGCAGGAAGGGATTAGCACGTGCGTGATCGGACGCTCCACACGTGTGGGGTCGTATAGTGAAGTCGAGGAGGAGGAGAAGAAGAAGCGTGCGAGGGTGGCACATGTGCAGGAGTGGAGCAGCCGAGACAACAGTGACAGGCGGCAGTTGGCGATTGACACGTGTGAGAGGGAATTGGGTGCGCGCGGGCTCACCTCTACTTCTCTGGAAAACACTAGCTCCGGCAAGCACTGGACCAAGGCCACCGCAGGTGACGACCACGACTCCGTTTCTCACAGCAGATCCCAGGTAATATTATTTGCCACTTTTTGAATTTTAAAAGTAAAATAAAATTTGTGTGAATTAGATTTACGTGTATTATATTTTTGGATGACCTAAATAAGTGTATTTTTTGTCTTTTTACGAAAAGATGTGCAGAAAAATAGAGAGGTGATTTGATAAAAAAAAAATAAAAAGATAAAAAGTGCGTACTTATTTTGAGTAGCCAAACTTGCCTTAACATTAGTTTGGTATTGGCTTTTTTAACTTACTTTTTTATATTGAGATTTTTTTTTTTTTTTACTTTTATAAGCGAAAAAGTGTAATAGATATAATTTGGATGTGATATGTTATTTTATTGACTTATATAGTAAGGGTTGGTTTGGAGTGTACTAAAAAAGTGCACTTTTTGTCTTTTTACGAAAAGATGTGCAGAAAAATAGAGAGGTGATGTGATGGAAAAAAGATAAAAAGATAAAAAGATGGATTATATAGTAGATGACAAACAAGGCTTAAATTTTGTCATTTTTACTTTTTTTCGTTTTAGCCAAAAATCTTTAGCCAAATGAGCCCTTAATTAAATTTGAATTTTCAACACCAACATTATAAGTATTTTTGAAAAATATTTTTTTAAGTACATACATTTTTTATGGTTAATCTACACTGATCTCGGTTAGGGAAAATACAATAAATGTTATAATTTTAATATAATTATATTAGATTTTTTTATTAAGTTTTAATTTACATATAACATTCGGTCATATTTTTTTTATTAATAATTCTTTAATCAGATGAATAAAAAAAATACCATGTTATATAATATACATACATACATATATATATTTCTTATTTATCATTGTAATTTCATATTATTTATATTAATTTTGATCATTTTAATTTAATTTATTAAAAAAAAAGTCAGTGTAACTTATCATTTTTTTAAAATTTTTTTTAAAAAATATATTTATAGATAAGATGTTCACTTTGAGGAGTAAACTTTGAGAAAAAAAAAAAAAATCTAACTCTAAATATTATTTGTATGGAAGATGGTACAGAAAATAAAAGGTTACAAATACAATTCTGAATTTTGCTTAAAATATAAATTAGTTTTGGAAATTACATCCCTTTGTAATTTCTAATTTCATAACAAATTATTCATTTTATTAATAAATCATCAAATCAATTAACAATTTTTAATAATCTTATAAATTTATTTCAATTAATAATTCAAGTAATTTTATTATTGTATAGGAAAATTGTTAGGAATTTTATTTTTTTCAATTAATTCTGTAAAATAAAAAATTCTGATAAGAAATTATTTGTAATTTTTCAAACTACAAGAGACAATCCCTATTTTAAGCAAACCTCAAGCGTTGTATTTGTAATTTACCCTAAATAAATTTTTGATGGAGAAATTTCATTCAAAATGACATCTTAATGGTATTTTAGAAATTATAAATCAATATGTGTTTTGATATGAATAAAGGACACAAATGTAGCATCATTTTGTATAAAAATTATATTTGTATAATGTTATTTTTATTATGATTATTAGATTAAGGGTGATAGATTTTTCTAACATTGGCTTGTATAATGTTGGAGTTTTTTAAAATTAATTATTAGTTTTGATTTTTGACAAAAAAACTTAAAAAATAAAAACAAAAGATCATTAAAAATAAAAATAAATGAATGTTATTTGACAAAACTCGAATGAAAAAGTTAAAATTCAAATGCAAATTATATATAAATTGTTACATCTAAATTATTAGTTAGTAGGTCTAATACCATAAAAATTAGTAATTTAAAATTGTGCTTAATAATAATTAAATTTTAATCAATTTATATATTCATTTTGTTTTTTGGTTTAAAGATAGCGGCAGGGGAGGAGGAAAACAAGAAGAAACCAACCGGGAAATCTTCTATCTCAACTAAAAGATGTAGGGCTGCTGCCGTCCATAATCAATCTGAACGTGTATGTTCTCTCTCTTATATATCATATATACAATCTATACTATTATATATACAATTATGATACAGACCACTAAAAGAAGAGCACTAAAAGCAGCTCTAGTGAGGTGGCATGCCTAAAAAAAATTAAAAAAAAAAAAAAGAAAAAGACAAAACACAAAGAGAAAAAAAACAATTTAATGCTCCTTTAGTGCCACTCTTTTAGTACTCTAAATCATTTTTCTTATACATAAAGTTTACAATTAATTGGTGTACGCATGTGATATTTTATTTAAAGTTTTTAAAATATCCACAAGAGCAATTACATCAAGCAATAGTTTGTTTGGTTTTGGTTTTTAAAAAATACTTTTAAGAAAATTTTTTATTTTTATTTTTCGTATTTTATTTTTGTTTTCAACGAATTTTTTAATATTTTATGTAATTTTTTTTTTTAATTTTTAGATACGCCTAACATAAATATACTTAAAAATATAATATTTGTGAAAAAATCTTTAAAAAATTAGATACATCTAAATAAGGTGCATCTAAAAAAATATAAAAAAATTGCTTAAAATTTTAAAAATATTCAGTAAAAATAAAAAAATACCAAAAACAAAAAACTCAATTTTTAAAAAACTAAATTCAAAAAACTGAAACCAAACACACCGAATAATTTACGAATAAAATTCCTATACGTGATTATATCTTCAACCCTTTCGTCCCGATCTTGTGGGACGTTTATAATTTTTTTAATTTTATTTTTAAATTTTTTGTTAAAGTGTTTGATACAATTTACAATACAAAAGTAATTTAAAAAAATTAAGAAAAAATAATCATTAAAAGCTTGGAAATAATCATTAAAAAAAAAAAACTAAAATTCAGTACATTTTTCCAATTTTTGTGTATTTATTAATTTTTTTAAAATTTTTTTTACAAATATTCTACTATTTAGATACATCTAAATAAGGTGCATTTAAAAAAATATAAAAAATTTGCTTAAAATTTTAAAAATATTCAGTAAAAATAAAAAAAATACAAAAAATAAAAAACAAAAAACTCAATTTTTAAAAAACTTAATTCAGAAAACTGAAATCATACACACTGAATAATTTACGAATAAAATTCCTATACGTGATTATATCTTCAACCCTTTCGTCCCGATCTTGTGGGATGTTTATAATTTTTTTAATTTTATTTTTGAATTTTTTGTTAAAGTGTTTGATACAATTTACAATACAAAAGTAATTTAAATAAATTAAGAAAAAATAATCATTAAAAAGCTTGGAAATGAATGATTTTAACATCTATGTTTAAATTATCAGTTTTTAACACTAAACAGAGCCTTAGGGTATGTGTGGAATTTGATATTTTTGGTGACTTTTTTTATTGAATTTTTATTTTTATTTTTAATGAGCTTTTTTTAAAAAAAAAAATCAAATTTTTTTACACTTTTAAATTCTAATCGACTATATGGATCAGAAAAGTATTAAAAAAAAGAAACCCTCAAAAATTGGCTCTTTATTTTTGCTTTTGTTTTCAATGAACATTTTTTTTATCTTACTTTTGAGATCATTCTATACTATATGGATTAGGGAAAAAAAAAATGACACAAATTTAGAAAAAGAATTTAATGGCCATGTTTAATTAGTATTTGTAAAACAATTTGGAAAAACAATTTTCTGGAATAATTTATAAAATTTAAAATTTTGTTTGATTTTATGTTTTGAAAATAGTTTTAGAGTTTGGGATGATTTAATTTTTTGTTTTTTTTGTAGCTGAATAGATAAGTGTGAGAGAAAAAATAATTGATTGATGCGTAAAATATGAGAGAAGGAAAGAGGAGAGAGTAAAAATAATTAATTGATGTGTAATAGAAAGAAAAGTGATTATGAATCCTTTTTTTCTCTTTTTTTTTAAAAAAAAATTATCGAGTAGGGGAAAGGAATCAAATTTCTCAATAAAAATATGTATTTTTTTCCTTTATCCAGTAGTATTAGCTAATATTAGAAATGTATGGGTGTTTGGTTATTTTTAGAAAAGAAGAGATAAGATCAACCAAAGGATGAAGACATTGCAGAAGATGGTCCCAAATTCCAGCAAGGTATACTGCTCTCTCTCTCTCTCTCTCTCTCTTGTTATTTATTTATTTATTTATTTTCCAAGAGAGAGAAATCCCTCTCTAATGTGTGGTGACATTTTTATTTTTTATTTTTTCTAAAAATTCTACGTTCTGCTTGGTTTGATATTTTAAAAACTGTTTTTAAGATATTTTTGTTTGTTTTTAATAATTTTTTAAAAATATTTTAGTCAATTTTTATTTTTAAATTTTAAACAGATACATCTAAAAAATAAAAAAAAATTAATTAAAAATAATTAAACATCCTAATGAAAATGGAAAATAATTTGTAAATACCTAACCAGAATAGAGAAACAAATCAAAATTAGCAGTCAAAAGCCCCAATGTCAAGGCAAATAGAGTAAAAAAACAATAAATAGAATATGATGTGTGGTCCAAACGAAACCATTCAATGCTTTCGAATGATGTTGGGAATGACACATGTGATGATCCTAGTCCACACATATCACCTGCCATGGAGGACTATTTAATTATTTTTGACAGGGACAATCTCTTCTGCAACAAAATAAAAATACTCATAGATGTAGGCCCCAATAACTTGTGCTTTTCTCAACTCAATCACTGTTCTTATAAATCCTCATAAAAAAATTGTACCTATATATATATATATATATATATGAAAAATGTTACCATAGGATAAATTACATTCACCTAGATTTGAGAAAAATATGTCAAATTTTCACTTTTTATATAATTAAATTATTATTTTTGAAAATAAAATTAAAATGATTGAAACTAATTCAGATAATAAGTAAAATTGAAATAAACAATGATAAATATGCATCTTACTAAAAAAAAATTATGGTATCATTTTTTCATTCATATAACTAGGAGTGGATATCGACCCGTTAGCCTGTCCGGCCTAATCCTATTATTTAAGGGTTTGAGAAGATTGTTTTAGTTCGGGGCCGATTTTCTTACAGCTTGTGATCGGACTGGAGGGTACTGTTGGGCTAGTGGGGGTCCACAATGGGTCTCGTTTTGATAATCTGAACATTTTAATGTGTAGAATTCGTCGAGTACTATATGACTACAAAATATCATGTTGATCGGATATCGTTAGCTACATGATCAAATCAGTTTTGTATATAAAAAAAGGACATTAAAAAATAAACGATTGACAGAAATCTGATTCGATGAGATAATTATTGATATTTAATCAACGTGATTTTTTACAGGCATATGGTGCTTGACGAGTTCTATACATTAAACGGTTCAGATTATCAAAATGAGACTCGTGGTGGCCCCCCACGGGCCCAACAGTATCCTCTAGTCCGATCATGTATTGGATTGAAGCCCAGCCTTTGTAGCTCATAGGATCGGGTTGGGTCAATATTTTCAGCCTGATATATTAATGTGCTGGGCTTGTGATTTGTGCTTTTAACTCAACTTGGCCCAACCTGGTATTAAATAAATAAATAAATAAATTAATTATAACTGACAAGTTATTAATAAAAAATGATCTCATTGTTATGTAAATTAAAATTTTAAGAGAGACCAATGTAATTATATACAAAATATAAGACTAACTATATTTTCTTTAAATCTCAAGAAAGGAAAGTGTAATTTATCCAAAATATTTAAAACAATTTTTAGGATTGTTATTAGCATTACAAATATGTAAAAAGTATATAAAAATATTTTAAAATATGTGTAAACAATATTGAGATCATAAATAGTTTGGCAATTTTGTTAACGTTTTTTCTAAGATAATATAGTAAAAAAACTTAAAAACTATTATACATTGCATATAAAAGTGAGTATAATAAAAAATATAAACTTTTATTAAATCTCAACATGTATTTTAAATGCACACATTAATAAGACTAATCTTTGTCTATATCTCCTTAACATCTACATATGTGTCGATTATTTTTATTTTTTTGCAGACAGATAAAGCTTCAATGCTTGATGAAGTGATTGAATACTTGAAGGTACTGCAAGCTCAAGTTCAAATGATGAGTAGAATGAGCATGCCAATGCCATCTATGATGTTTCCAATGGCCTTGCAACAACAACTCCAATTGTCTATGATGGCTCCAATGGGTATGGGCATGGACATGAACACTATCGGCCGCCCTAACGCTGCTGGAATCCCACCTATTCTTCACCCTACCGCTGCCTTCATGCCTCTAACTTCATGGGATGGCATCGGTGATCGATTGGTTCCTCATCCTACAGTGATGCCAGACCCCATGGCCACATTCCTTTCATGCCAATCACAGGTAAATATATATATATATCGATACACCACACTATACAGATAGAAAAAAAAATCGTTTGCATATCGGTCATTGTATCGTATGGAGTAGTTTGTAGTTGATTCACGAACTAGTTCATGACTAATTAGTTTGTACGATGATTTATTTATTTATTTTTTTTAAGCGAGAGATGTAAATGTATGCTTTTAAAATTGAGGGGGTAAAGTGATGATCAATAATAGTTAGTGGGATAAATTATAATTAACCCTTATATATGAAGTGTAGAAGATGAATTGTAAGGGCATGTCATAATCAACCCTTATATATGACATAATTGGAGAATTGTTGTTGATTACTATATGATTTTGTTGTAGCCCATGAACATGGAAGCTTATAACAGGATGGCAGCCTTGTATCAGCAACTACATCAACCTCCACCACCTCCTCCTCCTCCTCCTAAGAACAACTAAGGATTATGCTTCAATTCTTATACAAATGCAATCAACAATCCATGGAGATGGAGGAATACGAATTGAATTGGTTTGGAAATCGTCAAGAAGGCTTTCCAAGTATAGTGTGAGGAGAGACTGTTAGATGCTAATTTTGATTTTCTTTTGGAATTAACTTACTGGGCTCCATATATCATGTGAACCAGGTTCCTGTGTTGAATTTCTCTCTCTCTCTCTCTCTCTCCATATAGTGCAACTTGTCATGGTTTTGTATGGTAGGGACTTGGAGATAGAATCTATCTTGCTTTGACTTGTCTTGTCTTTTCCTATGTTCTGGCAAGCAGAATCTGAGAGGATCACTGATGCACAAAGGAAAATGATATATCATCCAAAATTTTTATACAGAAGTAACTTTTACAATGACTTGCCAATGACATATTTGTGAATTATATTGATAATGATGACATTGTAACTTTAAGTAGATCATAATTAAGCGTATGTTTCTGTATAATAATTAATTTTTTATAGTATTTCTTGTAAGAAATGGTTTGAAAAATGGTTTCGGAAAAAACAGATTTTTTTTCCAAACTTTGGACTAATTTTTAAGTGAGACCCATGCGCTAAAGTTGGCGGGTCGTTGTGGCAACGCGTTATTTGCTACGTAACGATTCACGTCGTATATTTGGTTACTCAAAACCATTATCAGGTGAATGAGAAATCGATACCAAAGTGAGCTCCATGAAAATGGTGTGTTTGGTGAAATTTCCATAAAAGTTGGGTTAAGGTTTGTCCCACATTGCTTTGATGGGCAAACTTGGTGTCGGTTTATAAGCTTTGAGTTTGGAACTTAAGGCTCTAAGAGATACTCAAGTTTTGTAGAGAGGGAGGTTATGGGCTAGACCCATTGGACCCAAAATAAACACACGTACGCACCACTATCCGGCTTGGTTGGGCTTGGCTGCGGGTGCATGGTGTGAGATTGGGCTTGTCCGGCCCAATATTTATCTTTTTGAGCAAAAAACATTACATTACATTTGAATTTGTTTTTATTTTTTGTTTGGAAAATAAATTCTGTTCAATTTTGATTTCAAATTTCGGTTGGAAAATTTAAATTTTGGCTTGCACCTCTTCAAACTTTGTCGAACAGGTTCCATACCTGTCCGGACAGATTCATATCTATTCAGTTCAAACCCAACAGGTTCCTACCTATTTAATTTAAATCTGAACAGGTTTTTATCTATTTAATTCAAAACCAAACAAGTTTGTACCCGTTCAAACTTGTCCGAACATGTTTTATACCTTTTTTGAAAAGCTACTATTTCATTTATAAATAGGTAGTCTCTCATTTGGATTTTGCATCCACAAATTTCGTTCTTGCTCTTGCTTTTGCTATTGCTCTCTGCATTTTGCTGCATTAATTTTTCCTGTGAAAAACTATATAAACACAAAGTGTGTTCGCTGTGCGAATAGTTTGTAGTGCTGCTACTATTCGTTGTAGATTATTTCATCCTGGGAGATAGACGTCCATATTCTGTGAGTATCCTAGAGAGGACAAATCTGTCTTAAAGAGACAGTGTTAAACACTGCACTTGATCACTCTAAGAAAATATTTTCTTTAAGTATTTTCTGTTCTTATTTTATTTTCTTGTCTCCTTCTCTTTTTCCATTTTCTATTTAATTTCTGTAATTAAACAAATTTTGGAATCTCTTTCTTTTAATTTATTACTTATGTGTTCTGTTTATTATTAAGTATACAAACATAATTTAATTTTAATACGGTGAAAATTGTGCAACATTTCTATGTGCATAACAGTACTCATGCATAAATTGAAAGGGGAACAGAACTTACTCATCAATTGTATAACTGATCAGCAAAGTTATATAGGTACCAGCTTGTTTACTAAAATTTTTATTGGACTTTATTGTTAACTTTTATTTTTGGGAAAATTATTTTGACTTGAATATGAGTGCAACAATATTTTTTGTTGGGATAATTATAGAAAGGTTTTTTTAACTATAATTAAATATAAATTTAATTATTTAAACTATAAAATTGTACATTTAAACACTTTAATTATTAAATATTATATAAATAAACTTTTTTAGACAGAGTGAAAGTATGTTATTTTATAGTTAAGAAATTCAAATTTATGATTTAAAGGTTGAATAGGGTAAAGCGATATGTAGTCATATTTATTTTACATGAATAATAAAAATGACAACACCAATATATATATATATATATATATGAATAATGATTTAAAATTGAACCCACAATTACCTGCAATGCGGATTGCGGTTTGTGCGGATAGGATTCATGAATGTACAAGCAGTTATAGGTGGTTTGCGAATTGAGTTTTTTGTTCAAAAATTTTTTTTTGGGCTTTTTTTTTTTTTTTTCTTCTTCTTCTTCGTCTTGCAGGTCTGAAACAGAGGGAGAGGAGAAGGAGAAGGAGAGGGAGAGGGAGAGGAGAGGGAGAGAGAGAAAGAGAGAGAGAGAGAGAGAGAGGAGGCAGGTCGTCGTCGCAGCACCCTCCGCCCGTCGTCGCAGTCCTCCGCCGTCGCCTCTGCCCATCGTCGCAGCCCCGCCTCCGCCGATCATCGTCGCAGCCTCTACCTCGCAGCCCCCGCCCCTCCTCCGCCTCCAGCCCAATTTGTTGGCCCCCTCCAATCCCTCCTCCTCCTTCTTCCTTCTCTTCTTCTTCTTCCTTCTGATTTTCTTCTTCTTCTTCTGAAAAAAAAAAAAAATGAAAACGCCGAAAACGACATCGTTTTCGTTTCGGGGGGAACTCGGGGAAGCTCTTTCGAGCTACGTAGCATTACCGTATATATATATATATATATATCAGTCGTGCTAGAGGCTTTGAAATTTCGAGGTTCGAATGCCTCGAATCATGTTTTATTTTTTTATTTTATTTATTTTTTTAAATTTTGAAGGGTGGTTATGTGTAGGAGTATGTTAAAAAACTAGACATCCTGAACCAACTCAGCTTTTGTGGTTTGATAAGATGAGTGAGTTGTGTTGGACTGATTTGGGAATAACATTGACTGATCAGTTGGGCTACTAGTTACAATTTGTTAATTCCATACAGTTTTCTACGAGTTCCTACTATATTTTTATTTCAAATCAAGAAGACTCGGAGGAAATTGAAATGGTTTTGATCCCAATTTCTTCTGAGTCTTCCTCATTTGAAATAAAATATAGTATGGACTCATACAAAACTATATGAAATTAACAAATTTTAACCAGCAGCGTAACTGATCAGTCAATTTTATCACCCAACCAGTCCAACCCTACCTTATCAAACCATATAGGCTGAGTTGGTGCGGGATGTCTAATTTTTTAGCACACCCCTACACATAACTACCCTTGCACAAAAAACAAAAACAAAAGAAAAAAGATAAATCAAACCAACACAGTGCCCAAAAAAATCACATGAATCGTACTAGGTGATAATATGAAATGTTGATAAAAATTCAGAATGCATTTTTGCTATATATATATATATATATATATAAATGTGAGGAAAAAAAATTTGTGGGGGCATGTTTTGTCTCGTTCACATGGCTAGGCTTAAGGTCGGGATGTCATGTCGCGAAGTGTGACAAGCCAAGGTGTAGGTATTCAATAAAGGACCAGTGTCCTGATATAAAAAAGCTAAAACTTCAAAAAAATCAATTTTTTACCAATTTTTCAAAACATCCTAAAGTTCATAGCCTTGTCTGAGATATTCAATGAAGGACCAGAGTTCTGATATAAGTTGACGTCTAGGTTGGGTGAGATGTGAAGAGTTATGCCCTAATCCAATTAGAAAAGATGAGTCCTAGCTGATTTGTTATTCGTACAGAATAATAGTTCAAATGGAATATGAGCACTAAGAAGAGGCAGAACACTATATATAATGACAAGCACCATGTGGGTCAGACGTATGGGTAATATTGTGTGAGTTATTGCTTGAGTTATTGTTACTCTGTCAATTTATCTTTGAGAGATTTGATTATTGACTTGATCATCAAAATATTCTCCCGTTTGACGAGTATCTGGATTAATTATTCTACTCATCCTTTCAAGTGTGAATCTCATCTAATGTACACGCTCTTCAACTTTATTCCCAATATCTTAAGAGAGATTAGAGTAAATTGTGTAGTCATACTTTAGCACGCACAAAATCTGTTCACACTAGTCGATGTAGATCAGCAAGAACTCTGACAAAAGAATAATATCTTTTGAATTATTTTATAATAAATATTGTTTTTCGTTGGGGTGAAAAATATATAAATTTATTAACTTCATCAAACGTCGCGAAATACACTTGGTCATGGTTTTGCATAAAGAGGAGAGATGCATTTAAGTAAAGTTTAAACGTAAATGATTGAAGGAGAGTGAAGAAAACACTTTAGTTTGAGATCACCACAAGCTTTTTATGTTGAAAATCTAGAATCCTTGTCTCCCGTGAAGTTTTGTCCATTTTAGTCTCATTGAGAATTCAACCACATGTTTTTAGATTCCTGCCTTCAATATATATTATATGTAGTTAAAAAAAATCGTATTCAAAATTTGAATAATAAAATAAATATAAATTTAACATAACCCGAGTAATGTGTGTCCTAAAAATTGATCACAACTAGTACTCTAATCTTCTTTTTAGAATTCTGAGAACAAAACTTAAGAACACACAACTGTTGTCGATATCTACGCCTGTAAAACTAAAAAAAGAACTAACCCAAGTTCTCGTCAATCGGGAGGGCACTCCATAATAAAGTTTGTAAACAACTGTTGAAACACAATTGAGCAGAGTAAAAGTAAGTACAAAACCTCACATACCTTTGACTCACGGTGCACCTGCTTTTGTATAGAGTATCTTGACTCCTAGAGATTGTATTCTTCTCAAACACTTATTCCATTTAGAAATAATATACCGTCTAGACTCAACTCTCCTAATTGGATTAATATTAACCTGTCAAAAGAGTCTTAATTTACCCAACTTAAGAGTCATTCTTTTATTAGGACTCATTGTTGGAATTTTTGACTTTATAGGCTTATTTTGAATCATCTTTGAGCACAAATTTAAGTGAGGCCATCTTTTGAGGTGGGTTCAAGGGGTGACGTGTTCTTTGCCGTATGACAATTCATACGGTGAAGATGGGTTGTCAAAACCATTTATGAGTGAATGTGAAGGTGATGTTGTTTTCGGATTTGTGAAATGGGAAGTTGAAGAGTCAAATGTGGGTTGCCTTATTTTGAGTGTCCCACATAGAAACAAATAAGAGAGCTTATATGAGTATGTAAATTTTAAGTTGACATACTTGGGTTAGGCCTAAGGGCACCCCAAGTTTTGTAAAAAGGGGAGTTATGGATAAAGTGGGATTGACCCAAATCCACCATATGCGCACGTGTGCCAACGACCGTGTTTGGTTTTATTTCTTGGCAATCCCGTTTGACAAAACTCCTTTGAGTTGTAATTTTATTCGCATTTTTATTTCAGTGAGGCTATGAGTGTTTAGATGCGAATCCAACCCGAATTGTGCCTTTCAGAGAAGTTTGTGATGATAAAGCTTTCAAGATTGCCACTTTGTTGCCTGTCCGCTCGAGCGGACATTACCACGCTCGAGCGGAGAATCCCTGGTTCCAGAAGTTTTGGTCGCCTGTAAAACTACTAAACTGTGTGATTTCGCGCTCGAGCGGGCTCTCTAGCGCTCGAGTGGACCTCTGTTATATCACGTGCATATTTTGCTGAAGTCGCTCGAGCGGGCTGTTGGGCGCTCGAGCGGAGATCGCGGGACAGATTCTATAAATTCGCTTGTTGGGTCAGATTTTAGGATTACTACTCCAGATCTTCTTTTTGGGTTCTAGGGTTTATATCTGGGGATACTTTGTGAGTTTTCTTTGATGTTTTATTGATATTTTGATTGAGTATTTCAACTCATGTTTTAAAGAGTATACATCAAAAGTTTTGTTTGTCTACAAGAGAGAGAGTTGTTCTTCTGTGATCTCTGAAGAATTGAGCCTGAAGCTTTGGTGGATTCCGGAGTGGCTCATCGTAAAGACAATTCCGAGGTGAAGACGGGTTAGAAAAGGCACATAGAGGGTTGGTTCAATTAGGCGTGGATTCGCTAGGTAATTGAGAGTAATACCTGTGTGTAACACGCCCGCGAGGGACCTCACTACTACAGTTCGGACTCGATTTTTGTTTACGGTTCTTAATCTGAACCAAAGAGTCCAAATCCGGCAAATCGTTTTGAGAAACAGATTTTTGAAAAGAAGTGCAAACATGGATTGCTTTGCCAGATACAGAAGTCGCCACCTAAATATTTTTAAAATGGGGGAATTTAGGAAACCCTGACTCGGTGCCGAAGGCCACATGTCCGTCATCACCGGAGTTGTCTCGGCTCGGGAGCTAGGGTACGATTGGGGAAGGTCAGCTATGAGCACCCCTTTCGCCCGATCCGAAGATCGGCCTCTACTAACCGTGATATCCGTTTTGAAAACGTTATGTGTTTTATTCCAGTTATTAGCCTAGAATTTACTATGTTATGCACACAGCAGACAAGTATAGACTAGATTGCCTAATTTGGAAATAAGCATTGCATATCCGTTTGTTTTGAAAATATTTTGGAATTTGCTACTCGCAAGTAGGCTAGAATACGGATTTCAATAGTAGTTTTCCACTCAGACAAGCCAACCTTCACCCACAGGCATTCAAACAGTTTAACACATAAGCATCTAGTCACATGGTAAGCATACTGTCATGGTAGCATTCACACGCATGCAATATGCTAAAGCGAAAATACTTACATCGTACTCAGAGCCAAAATAGAAACTAGTTAGTAATCATATGCATGACCTAGTTCATGTTAGATGGCTAATGCAGCACATTGCAAATGCAACTATAATAGGCTCGGCTATCCTAAAGAATGGCATGTGAAATGCTGCACTAACAAGTACTCAACTTGGATTTGAAATACAAGTGCAGTTGGCATGAATGTGCCGAGCCCGATGCATGTAAGAAAAATGTATGGATGCACGCATGCATAGCATAAGGTATGCTAATTTAGATATGCCTACATACTAACCATTGAAAGCAGGTAAATAAAAGGGAAGAAAGATGTGGGTTGGAAGACATACGCACACGCACCCACTTATTACAAATTCGCCCCGCCCGGAGGACCAAAGAATAAACACATTTAATTAACCTACAAGCTAATTAAATATTACAAGCCTTAATTAATTAATAAATTAACTAAGCTATGGAAAGCAGTAAAAGGCCTCGGGAAGAGAGCTGATGCAATGCGGGCTCGGGTCTTGCTCGAAGTGCACGCCATGCATAGGCTGCCTCTGTTTTCCTTTCCTTACTCCTTTGGAGGCTCCAAACCTCAGGATTGCTTCTCTGGATACTGGGGAATGCCATCGCTGGGTAAATACCCACCGGCAGTGTCATGTGATCACCGGCCATTGGTGAAGCTATCGGCAGAGTGAGGGTTGCCGGTCGGCAACCTAGTATTGCTGGTCGGCAGAGAGTTCCTGCAGAACCTGCAATTGGTAGCAACAGAGGGCAAGGAAGAGCATGGCAATACAGTTCAAGCAATGTATGCACCAAACATGCTCCTTATCATGTGAGTGAGTTCAAAGGGACATGCTTCTTGGTTCTCGGACCACCAATCGCGCATTTTCATGCGGATGATGGCAAAAGAATCAAGTGTGCATTTTTGATATGAATGCAATGCACATAAGCAAAACCAATGGGACTCATCCCTTATCATACTCAAGTCAAGAGGCCAAGCATGCATGCCAATGCAATGCATCTAGGCATGTGAGCTAGTATGCAACATGGCAATGCAAACAAGCAACAATGAGCAAGCATGCAAGCTAGTGGACATGCAAGAAATGATACGATCAAAGCATGCAAAGTGTAGACATGTACATAACAATGTAAAGAGTGGACTTAAGCTAATTTGGGCAGCCCTATACTAGGCCTAAAACAGTGGCCAAATGCCATGGAAATGAGTGCCAAAACATACAAGCATGCAGCACACAAGGTCCAACACTTAGGCACCAAAGAGCAACTTTTAAGCACACTTAAAAGATGATAAACATGGATACATGGCATGCATAGAAAGCTCTGAAATCATGTTATAGAAGGTGCAAACCAAAGTAAACAAGACAAGCCAAAGCATGCAACAATGGTCTAAAACTCAAGGCAAGCCAAGGGGGTGGTACATGGTAGCTATACAAAGCAAAGCATGACCCAAAACAGACCTCAAGCACACTAAAACATGCATAAAAGCTTCACAAAGCTAAGCAAAAACAAGTAAGCATAGTGGTCTAAATGCTAGATACATGTTAGAGCAATTTCATGGAATTACAAGACAAGTATGCAAGGCAAGCATGGTGTGTCTAAAACCAAGTAAAAACAGTGGCTATATCATGGAAAATAGGCACAAATAAACTTAAGACATGGCCAACATGAACTTAAAAAAGGTGCTCACCATGAGGCTAAAATGGCACTTTTTGAAGACAACAAGGAGAGGGGATGGCCCTCTCTTCTTAAGACCTTACCAACATCCACACCACTAAAATCCTCAAGATTTCAGTGGTGAGGAGGCCCAAACAAGGTGGTCCCGAAACTCACCAAAAATAGCACAAAATGGGGCCAAACAAGGCCTAAGAGGGGTAAAAGACCCCAAACACAAAAGTGTTCTTAATGAAGTACTTAAACACAAAAAAACAGAACTTTTTTTATGTTATACAGAAAGCCCAAATCCGAAAGCAAGACAGGCTAAAAGGGTGTGCAAAAACGGGGAATAAAGAGGGTAAGAAGTTACCTTTTGAAGACCAGCAAGAACCAGCAACCTTTAGGCCTAAAAAACTAGTCCTCAACCTCTGAAAACAAGCTCCAAGAACCTCCAAGTGATGATGGAGGTGTGTGGCCATGAGTTGTAGTTCAAATGGCCAAAAACTAGACCCTTTTGGACCCCCTAACCCACCCAAATGTAGAGAGAGAGGGAGATATAGAGAGGGAGTGATATATATGTGATATATATACAGTTTTTTTCTCACCTCCATAAGGGGAGGAGAGGCTCTCTTTTTATAGAGAAACCAAAGGGGCAAAGTTTTCTTAGAAGCTTGACCAAAAAGCAGCTCTCTCTTAGAAGCTTGGAGCAAAAGGGCCAAGAAGGCCAAGCTTCTTGGAGAAGCTAGGCAAAAGGGTCAAGAGGTTCAAGCTTCTTGGAGAAGCTTTTAAAAAAATGGGTCAAGCTTCTTGGAGAAGCTAGACAAAGGGTCAAAAGGTTCAAGCTTCTTGGAGAAGCTAGACAAAGGGTCAAAAGGTTCAAGCTTCTTGGAGAAGCTAAAAAAAGTTCAAAAGGGTCAAGATCCTCAAGAAAAGGTCTCGGTCAGGACAAGTGGCCGATTGATAAAAAACAGTGGCGGCCGACCAAATATAATGCGACCGACAACAAAGAGTGCCGACCGGCAATGTAATATTGCCGATGGACCACAAACACTAGCCGGTGGCTTCTGGCCATGGCCGGTGATGTGTGGGGATTTCCTCCAAGGCATTCCCTGCCCTCAAAGGCAAAAACAAGTGTTTGGTGCAAAACTTAGACACTAAACAAGTCAAGTTCGGAGAATCCTGAGGCAGGGCGCGTAGCCGAGACCTCCGGAACTCCAAATGAACACAATCATGGATAATCACGAGTGTTCAAACGGTGACGTCCAAGTCTTGAGGACGGTCCAAAAATGGGGTGTCTACACTGTGTAATTCCTTTTAATCTTCTTAGTGGATTGTTTTGTGGCTGTTGCCCGTGTTTTTTTTAATCACAGTTGGAGGTGTCCAATTGTGATTTTTATCCACGTTAAAATCGTTGTGTTGATTTGTCTTGGTTGTTTGATTGGGATTGTTATATATACTGCTTAAAATTGTACATAATCACAAATCAATATTTAGGAAGTATTTCTAGATTTTTCAATTGTATCAGAGCGGGTCGTTCTATTTTTTTTAAAAAAAAAAATTCTTTTAGAACGAGATCTTGTTTGATTTGTGATAATGGACATAAATTCGTGAAGGAAATTCTATGGTTCGACCACCCCTACTTGGGTATCCAATTATTTTTTTGGAAAGCTCGGATGAGATCGTTTTTAAAATCTATTGATGAAAAAGTTTGGCATCTGTCATGTATGGGTGGACTGAACCAACGATTGCCATTGATGGAGTAACTTTCCCCAAACCAATTGATAAGTGGGACACAACTGATTACCAAAATAGTAGCTGGAATACGTAAAGCTATCAATTCTCTCTTTTGCGCTGTCACACCTGAGAAATTTAGTCGTATTTTGTAATTGTGAAGTCGCAAAAGAGGTTGGGATATCTTACAACTATTCATGAGGGCACTCCTTCTGTTAAAAGCTCAAAACTTCAAAAGGTTCACGTCTAATTTCGAAAACCTTTCTATGAAAGATAGTGAGACCTTTGATGAATTTTATGAGAAGTTGAAGTGACATTGTAAATTCCAACTTTAATTTGGGTGAAAAAATACTAGAATCCAAAGTTGTGGAAAAAATTTTGAGATCTTGCCCGATCGATTCCAACCAAAAGTTACAACTATTGAGGAGGCTCAAGATGTTGACAACCTCACGCTGGATCAGTTGGTTGGAAATCTCCAAGTTATGAGGCACACAGGAATTTAAAAAGAAACAAAGATATTGCGTTTAGTAGTGCTCATAAAGTTAGAGAGGATTCTGATGAGGATTATGAGATAGATTCAAGATTACGGCTGCTTTTGTTAAAAATTTAATTTTTTTGAAAAAGAATCTTAATCTTTTGGATCTAACTTATACTCATCAAATCTAAGGGAAAGATAAACTCAAAATTAATCTATAGCCAAGAAGGAGAAACGGAAAGATACAAAGGACTCTGAAAAGATCCAATGCTATGATGCCAAAGATTTGGCACTTTGCTTTAGAATGCCCTACTCGTTTGAGGAAGAAGAAGCCCTCGCCATCACTTGGGATGGAGATCGAAATCTGATAAAGATGAAAGTGACAATGAAGATCAAGGCGAAGCGCGGACATAACATTCCTTGCTTTCATGGTGGCTTCTGAAAAAACTGAAGGACGAACAGAGTCATCTGAAGAGCCCAGTTGAGAATGCCATGATGATGAAATCCTCTAGAAGTGATCATGAAGAGCATTGAGCAAGCTTATGAAAAAATTGTATAAGGAGTTCTCTTTAACTTATCAAATTGAATGACAAAACTCAAAGAAACTCAAAGCCATGTGAAAAGTGAAATGTCAAACTTAAGCGAGGAGTTTCCGAGGGGGCCAGGATGATGCCTAATCAAGAGATAGCTGATGATCGACAAGCTCTTTGTGCAACTATTGACTTGGTGAGACGAGGGAATGAGCTTCAGAAATCTTGCACCATATGAAGAAAAAATTGAAACTCCCCTCGAAGATGTCTCAACTTGCCTGGAAAACTAATGATTAAGAAAGAGGAAGAACTCAAGTGTGCTATGCTACCATTGGTCTTTAGAACAAAGGATCAAAGGCTTTGGACATATCATTGGTTCTTCTTTCAACAAATTGTTCTGACAAGAAGTGGCATTGAGGCTTTGGTGGTAGAAAGAGCACAACAGAGTGTCATTCTACATCTCTATGATCGAACTCATGAAAAGTAGGGAACAAAAAATTCAACATAAGGATGGACTTCCAAACTTCCTAGGGTTGGGTAAGGGTAAAAGAAAAGAAAGGTACACCCTGGCCCCTGTTTTTATTGTCATGCATGTGGTATGCATGGTCATTTCGCCCTTACTGTTATAAGTTGCATGGGAGAGTGTCTCAAAATGGTAGAAATTCGAATACTTTTTTGGGTTAAGGAGACACCTTCGCAGGTGTGCTACCGCATACTACGCCAAGAATTCATGAGGGTGTTCACCATTGCCACGACATTTACCAGACCG
>NW_021025240.1:304545-353807 GCF_004153795.1 Camellia sinensis
TGTTCAAGCATGCAAGCAAGCCTGTGACTTCATTCAATCATGCAACGACACACAAATATGCAACAACATACAAGGTGAGCATGCAACAACATGCAAAGGGGTGGACTTAAACTAAGTTAGGCAGCTCTAAACCAACCTAAAACAGTGGCCAAAAGCTAAGGAAATGGGACCAAACACACATACAAGCATGCATGTAAGTTGGACCAACACTTAGACATATAGGAAGCATCTTTTAAGCACACTTAAAAAGGGGTACCATGGATACATGGCATGCATAGAAAGCTCTGAAATCATGTTATAGAAGGTGCAAAACCAAGTAAACAAGACAAGCCAAGCATGCAACAATGGTCTAAAACTCAAGGCAAGCCAAGGGGGGGTACATGGTAGCTATACAAAGCAAAGCATGACCCAAAACAGACCTCAAGCACACTAAAACATGCATAAAAGCTTCACAAAGCTAAGCCAAAACAAGTAAGCATAGTGGTCTAAATGCTAGATACATGTTAAGGCAATTTCATGGCATTACAAGACAAGTATGCAAGGCAAGCATGGTGTGTCTAAACCAAGTAAAAACAGTGCTATATCATGGAAAAATAGGCACAAATAACACTTAAGACATGGCCAACATGAACTTAAAAATGGTGCTCACACATGAGGCTAAAATGGCACTTTTTGAAGACAACAAGGAGAGGGGATGACCCTCTCCTTCCTAGGACCTTAAACCACCATCCTCACCACTGAAATCCCTCAACTAAAAAGGGCAACAAATAAGGCAACAAGGGAGAGGGTCACCCCTCTCCTTCTTAGGACCTTAAACCACCATCGGATTTCAGTGGTGAGGAGGCCCAAACAAGGTGGTCCTGAAGTTCACCAAAAATAGCACAAAATGGGGCCAAACAAGGCCTAAGAGGGGGTAAAAGACCCCAAACACAAAAGTGTTCTTAATGAAGTATCTTAAACACAAAAAAACAGAACTTTTTTATGTTATACAGAAAGCCCAAATCCGAAAGCAAGACAGGCTAAAAGGGTGTGCAAAAACGGGGAATAAAGAGGGTAAGAAGTTACCTTTGAAGACCAGCAAGAACCAGCAACCTTTAGGCCTCAAAAACCAGTCCTCAACCTCTGAAAACAAGCTCCAAGAACCTCCAAGTGATGATGGAGGTGTGTGGCCATGAGTTGTAGTTCAAATGGCCAAAAACTAGACCCTTTTGGACCCCCTAACCCACCCAAATGTAGAGAGAGAGGGAGATATAGAGAGGGAGTGATATATATGTGATATATATCAGTTTTTTCTCACCTCCATAAGGGGAGGAGAGGCTCTCTTTTTATAGAGAAACCAAGGGGGCAAAGTTTCTCTTAGAAGCTTTGACCAAAAAAGCCAAGCTTCTCTTAGAAGCTTGGAGCAAAAGGGCCAAGAAGGCCAAGCTTCTTGGAGAAGCTAGGCAAAAGGGTCAAGAGGTTCAAGCTTCTTGGAGAAGCTTTTAAAAAAATGGGTCAAGCTTCTTGGAGAAGCTAGACAAAGGGTCAAAAGGTTCAAGCTTCTTGGAGAAGCTAGACAAAGGGTCAAAAGGTTCAAGCTTCTTGGAGAAGCTAAAAAAAGGTTCAAAAGGGTCAAGATCCCTCAAGAAAAGGTCTCGGTCAGGACAAGTGGCCGATTGATCAAAAAACAGTGGCCGGCCGACCAAATATAATGCCGACCGACAACAAAGAGTGCCGACCGGCAATGTATATTGCCGATGGCACCAAAACACTAGCCGGTGGCTTCTGGCCATGGCCGGTGATGTGTGGGGATTCCTCACAAGGCATTCCCTGCCCCTCAAAGGCAAAACACAAGTGTTTGGTGCAAAACTAGACACTAAACAGTCAAGTTCGGAGATCCTGAGGCAGGGCGCGTAGCCGAGACCTCCGGGAACTCCAAATGAACACAATCATGGATAATCACCGAGTGTTCAAACGGTGACGTCCAAGTCTTGAGGACGGTCAAAAATGGGGTGTCTACACTGTGTAATTCCTTTTAATCTTCTTAGTGGATTGTTTTGTGGCTGTTGCCCGTGGTTTTTTTAATCACAGTTGGAGGTGTCCAATTGTGATTTTTTCCACGTTAAAATCGTTGTGTTGATTTGTCTTGGTTGTTTGATTGGGATTGTTATATACTGCTTAAAATTGTTACATAATCACAAATCAATATTTAGGAGATTTCTAGATTTTTCAATTGGTATCAGAGCGGGTCGTTCTATTTTTTTAAAAAAAAAAATTCTTTTAGAACGAGATCTTGTTTGATTTGTGATAATGGACATAATTCGTGAAGGAAATTCTATGGTTCGACCACCCCTACTTGGCGGATCCAATTATTCTTTTTGGAAAGCTCGGATGAGATCGTTTTTAAAATCTATTGATGAAAAAGTTTGGCAATCTGTCATGTATGGGTGGACTGAACCAACGCTTACCGTTGATGGAGTAACTTTTCCCAAACCAATTGATAAGTGGGACACAATTGATTACCAAAATAGTAGCTGGAATTGTAAAGCTATCAATTCTCTTTTTTGCGCTATCACACCTGAAGAGATTAGTCGTATTTGAAATTGTGAAGTCGCAAAAGAGAGGCTTGGGATATCTTACAAACTATTCATGAGGGCACTCCTTCTGTTAAACGCTCAAAACTTCAAAGGTTCACGTCTAATTTCGAAAACCTTTCTATGAAAGATAGTGAGACCTTTGATGAATTTTATGAGAAGTTGAGTGACATTGTAAATTCCAACTTTAATTTGGGTGAAAAAATACCAGAATCCAAAGTTGTGGAAAAAATTTTGAGATCCTTGCCCGATCGATTCCAACCAAAAGTTACAACTATTGAGGAGGCTCAAGATGTTGACAACCTCACGCTGGATCAGTTGGTTGGAAATCTCCAAAGTTATGAGGCACACAGGAATTTCAAAAAGAAACAAAAAGATATTGCGTTTAGTAGTGCTCATAAAGTTAGAGAGGATTCTGATGAGGATTATGAGATAGATTCCAAGATTACGGCTGCTTTTGTTAAACAATTTAAAAAATCTTTTTTGAAAAAGAATCCTAATCTTTTGGAATCTACTTATACTCATAAATCTAAAGGCAAAGATAAACTCAAAATTAATTCTATAACCAAGAAGGAGAAAGGAAAGATACAAAGGAACTCTGAAAGACTCCAATGCTATGAATGCCAAAGATTTGACCACTTTGCTTTAGAATGCCCTACTCGTTTGAGGAAGAAGAAAGCCCTCGCCATTACTTGGGATGATGAATCAGAATCTGATAAAGATGAAAGTGACAATAAAGATCAAGGCGAAGAGGGACATAAACAATTCCTTGCTTTCATGGTGGCTTCTGAAACTGAAGGACGAACAGAGTATCCGAAGAGCCCTCTTGAGAATACCACTGATGATGAATCCTCGGGAAGTGATGATGAAGAGCTTGAGCAAGCTTATGAAAAGTTGTATAAGGAATCTCTTAAGTTGTCCAAATTGAATGACAAACTCACTATGAAACTCGCAGCATGTGAAAGTGAGAATATCAAACTAAAGAAGGAGATTTCTGAGGCTAGGATTGATGCCATCAAGATAGCTAATGATCGACAAGTTCTTTGTGCAAAACTGTTGACTTGTGAGACAGAGAGGAATGAGCTACGGTATATTGGTTTCTTGAATGAAGAAAAAATTGAAACTCCGAGATGTCTCAACTTGCACTGGAAAAACTAATGATTAAGAAAGAGGAAGAACTCAAGTGTGCTATGGCTACCATTGGTCTTTGGAACAAAGGATCAAAGGCTTTGGACAATATCATTGGTTCTCAACAAATTTGTTCTGACAAGAGTGGCATTGGGCTTTGGTGGTAAGAAAGAGCAAAAAAGAGTGCATTCTACATCTCATGATACAAGAACTCAAGGAAAGGGGAACAAAAAATTCAACATAAGGATGGAACTTCTCAAACTTCCTAGAGTTGGTAAGGTAAAAGAAAAAGAAGGTACACCCTGGACACCTGTTTTATTTGTCATCACTGTGGTATGGCATGGTCATATTCGCCCTTACTGTTATAAGTTGCATGGAGAGTGTCTCAAAATGGTAGAAATTCGAATACTTTTTGGGTTAGGAGACAACTTACATGTCTAGGCAAGAATACCAAGATTCATGAGGGTGTTCACAATGCCACGACATTTACCAAGACCACTAGACCTATTTTGTTAAGATCAAAAAGATTTGGGTGAGAAAACTTGACTTGTGTTAATTTTGTTTTGTCATTTTACTTTTTGGTTTCTGTGTGTTTTTTTTTTGTCATTACATGTGAGCTTGTTCATTTTTGTCTTGCTTTGGTTAAGAAAAAAAAAAAAAAAAATGCCAAAAAGATTTCGTAGTATGGTTTTGCAAACTTGCAATTTTGAGTGGTCCTTGGTGCATATCTGAATTGTTTGAGAATATCCATTACATGTTAATATATGTGTGCTTTCTGTGGTCATTACTCATTTTGGAGTGTGTGTTTTTTGATTAGTATGTCTCATTCTGTACACACTCTTGGATTAGCAAATTTTGGAGTCTTCCGCCTTAGTGATTATTTTTTCTATATGGACTTCTGTCATTGATCTTTTTCTTTTCTAGAGGAATTGACCTATACTGGCATATCATGGGTGATGTTGAGTCTCTTAACCACCTACCATCTTTTTACATCTCCATGGCTTTCCCTTTAATTCTTTGCAGTCTAGCCATGAGGAAAAGGCTACCTCTGAGTCACCAACCAGGCCATCCTTATTATATCCATGCTTCTCTGGTTCAGTTTCCATACTCTTGAGCGTGTCAGCCGCCAATGATTGTGCAAAAGAAAAAGAAATAGAAAAATAAAAAGAAAAAGAAAAAATATGCAAAAGAAAGAAAAAATGTGCAAAAGAAAGGAAAAAAAAGAAAAAGAAAAAGAAAAGATTCATTGATTAAGGGGGAGCCTTCGCCTTTACTCACCATATACCCCTTGATTCCTAGTGGTTTGACTTTCTTTTGTCGTGCTTAGATTCTCTTGTCGGAGGTCCAGCTTTCATATCACTACTAGGATTGAATCTAGTGTTTGTCGAACTCCAAGAGTCACACACACACTTTTTATCATGGGATCTATGCTTTTCACATAATCACAAATCAATATCTAGGAGATTTCTAGATTTTTCAATCACATAATGCATTACTTTCTTTCATGAGGAATCTTCTACAGACTGTGCACATTGTGTTTACTAGTAATTGTGCTTCTTGGATAATCTTATGTGTTTTAAGGTACTAATACGAAATTCCTTGCTTGCTCCACCATATTATTTTTATCGTTTTCTTCTTGTTCACTGTTTTCAGTGTTTGTGGTTGATTTTAGTGAGGGGGAGTTTGGTTCATCTTGATTTTGGTTGGTAAGGGAGTTTGATTTTTCATTGCAAGAGTTTGTTTGCATGAACACTTTGATATGTTTGGGAGATTAGCTATATGTTTTGCATGTTGCTATGCACTGTTGGCCCTTCTTGTATGTTCCTGGTATTTACATCGTCATATCATTGCTTGTGTGGTTTATGATCTTGCTTTTGTTGTTTGAGAGTTTTTTTTCACGAGTCATAGTTTTCATCTATTCATGTTTTCCATCTCATGTTTCAAGATAATCGTGTCATATGTCTATTGGTTTTTCATATACTCGTGTGGGACTAATAGTTGTTTTGGAGATTGTGGCACTAATAACTGTTTTGCAGATCATAACCTTGAGAAAGAAGTTGGCTTTTGTTGGCTGTAATAGGTTGGGGTGTTTAGGATTTTATTTGTTAGGTGTGTTCTGTCACGACATTGCCAAATGGGGAGATTGTTAGGTTTTATTTCTTGGCAATCCCGTTTGACAAAACTCCTTTGAGTTGTAATTTTATTTGCATTTTTATTTCAGTGAGGGTATGAGTGTTTAGATGTGAATCCAACTCGAATTGTGCCTTTCAGAGAAGTTTGTGATGATAAAGCTTTCAAGATTGCCACTTCGCTGATTATGACGGAGATCGAGCTGCCCGGTCAGCTTGCGGGGGTCCAGGGGGCAGCGCCCCTTGGCGGGTCCAGGGCAGCGCCCCCGAAGCAAAATGCAAAAATGCATTCCAAGTTGCCTGTCCGCTCGAGTGGACATTACCGCGCTCGAGTGGAGAATCCCTGGTTCCAGAAGTTTTGGTCGCCTGTAAAAGTACTAAACTGTGTGATTTCGCGCTCGAGCGGACCTCTGTTATATCACGCGCATATTTTGCTGAAGCCGCTCAAGCGGGCTGTTGGGCGCTCGAGCAGAGATCGCGGGACAAATTTTATAAATTCGCGTGTTGGGTCAGATTTTAGGATTACTACTCCAGATCTTCTTTTTGGGTTCTAGGGTTTATATCTGGGGATACTTTGTGAGTTTTCTTTGATGTTTTATTGAGTATTCAACTCATGGTTTAAAGAGAGTACATCAAGGTTTTGTTCTACAAAAGAGAGAGTTGTTCTTCGGTGGATTCTGAAGAATTCGAGCCTGAAGCTTTGGTGGATTCCGGGGTGGCTCATCGTAAAGACAATTCCGAGGTGAAGACGGGTTGGAAGAGGCACATAGAGGTTGGTTCAATTAGGAGTGGATTCGCTAGGTAATTGAGAGTATACCTGTGTAATTCCTTTAAATCTTCTTAGTGGATTGTTTTGTGGCTGTTGCCCGTGGTTTTTTTAATCACAGTTGGAGGTGTCCAATTGTGGTTTTTTCCACGTTAAAATCGTTGTGTTGATTTGTCTTGGTTGTTTGATTGGGATTGTTTTATATTGCTTAAAATTGTTACATAATCACAAATCAATATCTAGGAGATTTCTAGATTTTTCAGACCAGATGCGGGTTGTGGTCGGGGCCGGGTCGGGTCAGGTCTTAGCTTAATTTTTTGGACAAAATTCATTTGAACTTTTTTCAAATTTTTGCGAGAAAAATTTGAAATCCTAATGGATTTATTCAATCGTATGCGCAAAAATTCGAATTGGAATTTTTGCCTCCCAGAAAACAGTGCCTCTTCGGTCACCTCTCTTCAAATTCTAGTCACGCCTATTCAAAGGGTTGTTTGTCCTTCCGAACAGACACCTCTTGGCCTATAAATATATGCCCATCTAGCAGATTCAATTCATTCAAAATTTCCTTTCCTTTTTCCTTCTGTGTGACATCGTTATTCATATTGGTTCATAAAGATTTCAGAGAGTTGCAGAACTCAAATTTGGTTCGCCTGACAGATTGTTTGTGGTGCTACTACAATCTGTGGTTTTTGATCATTGTATCTTGGAAGATAGGCGCCGTTAATCCATGAGCACCTTTGCGGCGGTGAATCTGTTTTAAAGACAGAGTGTCACACACTTGACTTGAACATAGTCTTGCTGTTTTTATTTTTTAAAACAAGAACTTTCTGCAAGTAAATTACTTTATTTGTTTTAGTTTTATTTACAAAGAAGATTGTTCCAACAATCTTAGGACATATTCGAATTATTCTGTTTATACAGAATTTTTCATTTGTTTCCTTCAAACTTTCTCTTTAGTTGTATTATAGAAATTATTTTCTGTATAAAGTTTATCAGAACTTCATTCTGAATTTTTAGAAATAAAATTCTAGATTTTCATTAAGTGAAATTATGTTTTCCAGTATTTTAATTTTGAAAGTTTACAAAAATAATATTATGTGTGGAATTACTTTGAAATACAAGTTACAACTTTGTTTCTTTCATTTTTTACAGAATTATATTTTGTGTTTTTGGTTTAATTTTTTTTGTGTAATATACAATTCTAATTCTAATTCTGTTTTATAATTTATAATTCAATAGCTACTGACACTGTTCAAACGTCTAATCTGACTGGTGTTGTGACTGCCCCTATCCCTTCTGTTGTGGTGACAATCTCGGTAAATCACGGGAAAAAGCTAGAAAAGTTGCTAGGAACTGACTTTAAAAGAAGGCAACAAAAAATGTTGTTCTATCTTACAACGTTGAATCTAGCGCGTTTCCTTCATGAAGATACTCCTCTTCTGATAAAAGATGAAACCGACTGATAAGTAGTTGTTGCGGTTGACGATTGGAAGCATACGAATTTCCTTTGCCGCAACTATATATTGAATGGGCTTGATAATACTTTGTACAACATTTATAGCTCTATTGAGATGGCAAAGGGATTATGGGAGTCATTGGAGAAAAAAATACAAAACAGAAGATGCTAGTTCAAAAAAATTTGTGGTGGGCAAATTTCTAGATTTTGTGATGGTTGATTCAAAGACTGTGATCAGTCAAGTTTAGGATCTCCAACTTATCTTGCATGACATCCATGCAAAAGGCATGTCACTAAGCGAGTCCTTCCAAGTCGTTGCCCTAATTGAAAAATTACCACATGGATGGAAGGAATTCAAAAACTATCTCAAATACAAGCGCAAAGAAATGATTTTGGAAGAATTAATTGTGCGATTGAGAATTGAGGAAGACAACCAGACTTCTGAGGAGAGGGTTGGAAAGCATCTTATGGAGTCCAAGGCTAATGTGGTGGAACATGCACCAAAAGAAAAGAAACGGAAATATACTAGAGAAGGTTCCTCACGAGGCTCTAAGGGAGGGGAAACCAAGAAATTCAAGTTTAATGGCAAATGCTACATCTGTGACAAAGAAGGGCACCGGGCCAAAGATTGTTTTAGCAAGTGCAAAGGAAAAAGAGGTTCAAGTAAGAAACCTGCTCAAGCTAATGTCACTGAAGTGGATTGAATCTCCAATGGTGTTAATGACATAAACCGTTCATCCGTGGTGTTTGAAACTGACCTTTTCGAAAATCTCAATGATTGGTGAGTGGACACTGGTGCTACTCGTCACATCTATGCCGACAAAAAGATGTTCTCCTTCTATTTTGTGGTGGACAATGGAGAACAACTATTCACGGGAAACTCCTTGACATCTAAAGTTGAAGGACAAGGAAAGGTAATTCTAAAGATGACATCTGGAAAGGAACTCACCTTCAACAATGTGCTGCATGTACCGAACATTCACAAGAATCCTGTTTCCGGATCTTTGTTGACCAAGAATGGGTTTAGGCTAGTTTTTGAGAGTGACAAATTTGTACTTATCAAAAACGGAATGTATGTAGGAAAAGGTTACATGAATGATGGCCTTTTCAAAATAAATGTAATGACTATTGTATCTTCTATGATTAATAAAAATACATCTTCTTCTTATTTGCTTGAGTCTTCAAATTTATGGCATGGTAGACTAAGACATGTTAATTATGGATCTTTGTGTAGATTAATTAATATGGAATGTTTACTTAAATTTGAAATTGATCCAAATCATCAATGTAAAATTTGTGTTGAGGCAAAATTAACTAAAACATTTTCATTCAATTGAAAGAAGTACTGAACCACTTGAACTCCTTTTTGTCACTTTCATAGATGACTATATTAGATATAGTTATGTTTATTTAATTGGAACCAAGGATGAAGATTTGCAAACTTTCATTCAATATATGAATGAAGTTGAAAATCAACTTGGCAAGAAAATTAAAATTCTGAAAAGTGATAGATGTGGTGAATATGAATCTCCTTTTAGTGATTTTTGTAAAGAACATGGAATAATTTATCACACCACTGCTCTTTATTCACCTCAGTAAAATAGAACTGCTGAAAAAAAAAACAGGACTTTAAAAGAAATGATGAGTGCCATGTTAATAAGTTCTGGATTACCTCAGAACTTATGGGGGGAAGCATACTTTCTGCTAATTATATTCTTAATAAAGTATCCCGAAATAAAGTGAATCAAACACCTTATGAAATGTGGTATAGGAGAGTACCATCTTACAAATACTTAAAAGTGTGGGGGTGTTTGATTAAAGTGGCTATTCCTAGTCCTAAAAAGACTAAGATAGGTCCAAAATCGTTGATTACATATTCATCGGTTATGTCAAGAATAGTAGTGCATATCAGTTTTTGGTTCATAAGTCAGAACACTCAAAAATGCATGTAAATGCTATTATTGAATCTAGGAATGCATCGTTCTTTGAACACGTGTTTCCTAATAAAACTAGACAAGAGAACAGTACTAACAAAAGATCTTATGATGCTATTATTAGTCATGATGAAGAAAAATATCAAGTACAAGAGCAAGAGATAGATCAAAATGAAAAAGAGAAACCTAGGCGCGGTAAACATGCTATAACCTCAAAATCTTTTGGTCCAGATTTTCTAACATTTTTGTTAGAAAATAAGCCTTTAACTTTTAAAGAAGCTATGTCTAGTCCTGAGGCTTCTTTATGGAAAGAGGTTGTAAATAGCGAAGTTGAATCCATATTGCAAAATCACACATGGGAATTGGTGGGTTTACCACCACGTTGTAAACCTCTTGGATACAAGTGGATTTTCAAGAGAAAAATGAAAGCAAATGAATCAATTGACAAATACAAGACAAAACTTGTGGTCAAAGGATATAGACAAAAAGAAGATCTTGATTACTTTGACACATACTCACCAGTTACTAGAATAACATCCATTAGAATGCTAATTGCAATTGCGTCTTTATATAAATTAGAAATTCATCAAATGGATGTGAAAACAGCTTTCTTAAATAGTGAGTTAAATAAAGAAATCTACATGGAACAACTAGAAGAATTTTTTGTTCCAAGGAAAGAAAAGAAAGTGTGTAAATTGGTTAAATCATTGTATGGTTTAAAGCAAGCGCCAAAGCAATGATATGAAAAATTTGACAAGACAATGATGTTAAATGGATTTAAAATGAATGAATGTGACAAATGCGTTTATGTTAAAAACACAAACAAATGATATGTTATAGTATGTCTTTATGTTAATGATATGCTCATCATAAGTAGTAATAACGACATGATTAAAACTACCAAGAAAATGTTGAATAAACATTTTGCTATGAAGGACATGGGGATTGCTAATGTAATTCTTGGTATGAAAATTACCAAAACACCAGGAGGGTATGCTTTGTCACAATCACATTACATTGAGAAAATACTTGACAAATTTAGCAAAGATGATAATCATTTTGCTAGAACACATGTGGATGTTAATTTGTTTCTTTCTAAGAATGTACATGAAAGTATTTCTCAGTTAGAGTATGCCCAAATTATTGGAAGCTTAATGTACTTGATGAACTACACTCACCCAGATATAGCTTATGCAGTAAGTAAATTAAGTAGATATACGAATAATCCACGAGTAGAACACTGGAAACCTATTATAAGGGTTTTAAGATACCTCAGATTTACTCGTAACATTGGGCTAAACTATACTAGATATCCACTGGTACTTGAACGATACTATGATGCAAATTGGATATCGGATACTAGAGACTCAAAATCTACCAGTGGGTATGTCTTTACTCTTGGTGATGCGGCTGTATCTTGGAAATCTTCCAAACAGACTTGCATTGCTAGGTCTACTATGGAATCAGAGTTTATAGCATTAGATAAAGATGGGGAAGAAGCATAATAGCTTCGTCACTTCCTTGAAGATATTCCTATATGCATACATTGTGATAGTCAATCGGCAATAGGTAGAGCATATAGTCATATGTATAACGGTAAGTCACAACACATTCGTCGTCGACATAACACTGTGAAACAACTACTCTCTAATGGAATTATTTCCATTGAATATAAGAAGTCTAAAGACAACATAGCGGATCCACTAACCAAAGGGTTAGCAAGAGAGTTAATTATTATAATGGAACTAATGCTATGCTATGTTGTCTAAAGACAACATAGCGGAACTTAAGCTTATTTAATAAGAGTTACCACAACGGTAACCCAACCTAGTTGAGTGGAGATCCCAAGATCTAGGTTCCAAGAGACAACCAAGTTGTGTATGACTCATAAGGATCACTGGAGAGTCGAACTCCTACCAATTTCTATGATGAAATAGTGATATCTGCAGCGTGTTAGGATAAGCAATTCTTTTAATGATTCTTATATCTAGGAATACCTAGTGGATTATGGCAAGATACTTTTCATAAGAATCACCTATATGAGTATGAACTAGGCCGGTTCTATGAGTCTTGTAAGGGCTACAATTCTCTAGAGCACTCATGAAGTACCAGGTTATTTAGGGCCAAAATGAACATAATCGTGAGAACCAAACTATGTTTGGAAATATGCTGCGTGAGTTCTATTGTCTTGGATTACAAAAATGGCTGAACAGTTCAAGACATCATGTTCACTGATTAGCTATTAAATTCGATAGTGTCTCACAAGGGAAGGTTAAAAGCCAAAAACTACCTATCATTTGTAGAATATCTCCGATTTCTGTACTCTCTTTAGAAATATCACGTTGTTGCATTTTCTCTCCATAAATTGCATTCATGTGGGGGATTGCTGGAATTTTTCATTTTATAGGCTTATTTTGGGCCATCTTTGAGCCTAAATTTAAGTGGGGCCCACACATCTTTTGAGGTGGGTCCAAGTGGTGACATGTTCCTTGTCGTATGACAAGTCACACGGTGAAGACGGATCGTCAAAACCATTTATGAGTGAATAGGAAGTTGACGTTATTTTCGGATTTGTGAAATGGGAAGTTGAAGAGTCAAATGTGGGTTACCTTGTTTTGGGTGTCCCACATAGAAATAATAAGAGAGGTTATATTAGTATATAAGCTTTAGGTTGACATACTTGGGTTGGGCCCCAAGGGGCACCCCAAGTTTTGTAAGGAGGGGAGTTATGGACAAAGTGGGCTTGACCCAAATCCACCACACACGCGCAGGTTGCCACTGCCATCTGTTGGTCCGGTTGGCCAGGTGCGAGTTGTGGGTCGGGTCAGGTTGAGTCCTAGCTTAATTTTTTGGACAAAATTCATTTGAATGTTTTTTTTCAAATTTTTGCGGAAAAATTTTGAAATCCTAATGGATTTATTCAAACGTTTGTACAAAATTCGATTTCGAATTTTTGCTTCCCAGAAACAGTGCCTCTCCGGTCACCTCTCTTCAAATTCTAGTCACACCTGTTCAAAAGGTTGTTTTCCCTTCCAAACAGACACCTCTTCGCCTATAAATATAGGTCCCTCTAGCAAATTCAATTCATTCCAAATTTCTTTTTGGTTTTCCTTCTGTGCTGCATTGTTCTTCATATTAGTTGATAGAGATTTCAAAGAGTTGTAGAACTCAAGTTTGGTTCACCTGACAGATTGTTTGTTGTACTACTACAATCTATGGTTTTTAATAATTGTATCTTGGGAGATAGATTCCATTAATCCGTGAGCACCTGTGTGATGGCAATTTGCCTTAAGGACAGAGTGTCACACACTCGATTTGATCATAGTCTTGTTGTTTTTATTTTCCAAAACAAGAACTTTTTCTAAGTAAATTATTTTATTTGTTTTAGTTTTATTTACACAGAAGATTGTTCCAACACTCATGTCCTTCATAGTTTATCTTGGACTAGCTGTATATCGTTTCTACACCTTGACCAATTACACTTCGCCATGTGACATTTCAGCCTAAGGCCCTACCATTTGGATAAGAAGAAAATTAGAATCATTGTCTCCTTTCAAGTTTTGTCCATTTTAGGCTCATTGAGAATATTTAGCCATATGTTTTTTGGAAGGGTTTTTTCGGCTAAAATAGTCAATAAGATAAAAAGGCTTAAAATAGCTAATATGTCAAAATGTCACATCCTATACATCAACCAATCACTTTTTCTCTTACAACTATCTATTCAACTACCAAAAAAATAAATAAAAATAAATAAATAAAAAATAAATTCACAAATCATCTTAAACATAACTTTTTTTCATTTAATAAAATAGTCAAAAAATTTAAAAACCAACTAAAATAGCCAAGTTACTAAACGGGGACATAGTATTCAAAATTTGAATTATAAAATAGATAAAAATTTAATATAACATGAGTAACGTACAAAATTAATTTGAAACACATTTTAAATTTTGAATTTTTTTTTTTGTATAGTGACTGATATTTGATCATCTTGATTTTTTATATGAATATTCTACTTAACAAGTCGTAAAAAGTGAATGTTCGGATCACTGAAACTGGTCATAAAAAGGGTAGTATACCTACAAACCGAAACGCTCTTTAAAGTTGAAATGGCCAACTTGAGAGAAGCCAAACCTTATGGGCATCATGTTTGTTTGGACAAATAGTGAATCCCATGAGAATAGAAATACCCTACAGTGAGAGGACTAGCAATTCATGGGAGAGATGGTATTTAAATTCAATTCCATGAGATTAGAAGTGAAATGATTGTTTTATCTCTCATTTTATAAAAAAATGATTTAATATAAAAATAATTTTTAATATTAAAATATAATAATATATTTATACCAAAAAAATGGGATTAATTACATTTTACCCCTATAGTTTCATGCGTTTTCACATTGCCCCCTTGACGTTGGTAAATGTACTGATAAACACCCTGTGGTTTTCACTAAAGTGCAAAAGTGACGGGATCCGGTAGACTTAACAGCGCGTGTGGAACATGCGCTAGAGAAGCCTATCTGTGTTGGTTTTAAGTGTTTTGGTGCCAAAATGGATGGGTTAAATGACCAATTTGCCCCCAATTTGTTCATCCACTTGCCTATATAAACATGAAGCAACCAAACCCAGTTTTTGCAAGAAAAAAAAATTCTAAACCACTTTTGTAGCCAAAAAAAATTTCAAACCCACTTTTTCCAGCCAAACAATTTCTGGGACCACTTCTATTTTTGAAGATGTCATCCTTCCAAGGTTTCCACTATTGTGATAACCCTGTTCCATATTATGCTAATTGGTTCTTATTATGAATGTGATTATGTGTCTGATATGATTTTGTGTGCCATTTATATGGATATATGTGGTTTTGAATTTCTATCTGTTCACCGTAGGAATATCTGTTCAACTTACTGTTATAAACTGAAAATTGAAGGCCTTATCGGCCACAGAAATCGAAATTGACTACGCCATTGTGATTAGCGTAATTTTTAGAGCCTACGGTGAGATTTAATTGAAAATTGATTCAGATCAAATTACATAGATTAAATTGGTGTTATAGTGCTCAATTATTTAATCTTAATTAATTGTGCTTATGAGAGCTCATATAAAGGGGGCATTATACACTTAATTCCTCATCTTTTAAGTCATTTTGGCTGAGATCAACTCTCTAGAGGAAGAGAGAGCCGACTTTGAGAGAGAGGGAAGACATCATTGTGTGTTTGGCTCAAGTTTGTGGAAATTGGAAGGTTGGACTCAAGATTCAACTAGAATTGGTGAAGATTAAAGCTCCTAGGTGAGTAAATTCATGAGTTTGAGTTTGTGATTTTGTGAATTCAATGTTGAATAATGATCAAGGACATGAATTGAATTGATTATGATGAAATAAAGTTGGTTTTGGTGAATTGGGAATCAATATACACATGCATGTAGAAGATTGCCATGAATTTGTATGTTTGAGCTTGAAAGACATGATCCATGTTGAATCTTTGATTGAAGTTCATGCTTTTGATCATCTCTTCATCATTTAAATTGAGAATGAGAGCCATATCTCACATGCATGCACAATTCATAAGAGTATGAGTTTTGAATACATGAAATTGTTATGTTGGAAATAAGTTTGGTGTAATTTGGGACATACATGTGATTAATTCATGAAATTGAGCTTCATGATGTAATGAATTTGGTATTGGATCATGTTAGTAAGGGTATATGTGAAGTTTGAGTCATATTATGCAAGATATGTTGATTTGGATGCAAGTTTGGAGCTCAAGAACAATTTTGGATTTTCCAGAATTTGGCATGTCTACTCGAGCAGGGAAGGTGCCGCTCGAGCGGGAAATGCGAGCTCCCAGAAGTTTTCCAGACATGGATGTCCGCTCGAGCGGGGAGATTCACGCTCGAGCGGGGAGCCATGTAGTGAGGCTTTCAGCTTGAGCGCTCGACTTCATGCTCGAGCGTAAAAATAAGGCAACCAGTATTTTTACAGACCTAATGGGTTCGCTCGAGCAGGGAAGTCCACGCTCGAGCAGGGACCCCTGTTTCAGAAATTTTGTAAAGATGTTCTATGTTTCGTTTTTCGTTCTTTTTCACTTTTAAGTACTCTTAGGCATGCATTGGGCATTATGAATGAATTAAAAAGATAAGAAAGAAGCCTAAGAGGGATGTATGAATTAAGAATGAATTGAATTGTTTGTGACACATATGTGTTATGTAATGTGTAGGGTCAAGCTCAGGGGTGAATCCACCGGCAGAGCACTGTGAGTAATATCTTAACAAAGATATCTGAAATATGTTATTTGTCCAATTGTTTATTTTCATATAAGTCTTCTATGTTTGTTACATTGAATTGGGGACAAATATCTGTTATGCCATGTGATTGGGCTAGAGGCCGTTGGATACAATTGATTGGGCTGAAGGCCGTTGGACATGGATGAATGGGCCAAAGGCCGTCTGATACGAATGATAGTCAGACATGAATGATAGTCTGACACATGAATGAATGGGCCAAAGGCCAGTTTGACATGAATGAAAGAATGAATGGGCCAGAGGCCAGTTTGACATGAATGAAAGAATGAATGGGCCAAAGGCCAGTCTGACATGAATGAAAGAATGAATGGGTCGAAGGCCGTTTGACATGAATGGATTGGGCTCGAGGCTGTCTGATGTGTTTGGAACCGCAGTTACTTGACCTATGGATATATACATATATACTAGATAGAAATATGAATTGGGCCCAAGGTCGTTTGGTGCATGTCGTTCTAAATATAGTTCGTGTATCTTCTTTATTCGATATTATTCACTAGGCTTTCGCTCACGCTAATTCATGTGTTTGTAGGTGAGCCAAGAGAGGTCCAAACCCAGCCTCAGTGAAGTTTGTGTGGAATAACCAAGGTTTTGAAGAGTCAGCCCTTATGTCTCACGCATGAGACTCGTCTTCGCCCTTTTGCTGTTTTGTTTTATTTTGTCATGTTGGCGAGGACTTTGGATTACAATTGTATATAGTTTTGATTGGCTGACCTAGACTTGAATGATCCTGTATGTACAGAACCTTGTGTTAGTACATATTTTGATGTGAGTTATTAACATGTTTATGCATGGTTTGTTATGACGTGTCGTATAAGCACAGCTCTAAGGACAACGTTTTAAATTTGCTTCCGTTTGGCCCCTTTACTCTGATGAGTTATGTCTTCTTTACTTTGAGGTCGTAGGTAATCTCGTGATTACTAGCCAGTTATGTCCTTAACCCATGGGGGCGGGTTTGGGTCATGACAACTATAGTGGACAAAGTTTAGCTCATACATGCTACTGTGGCCAAAGATCTCCGGTGAGAACAGCTTGGACAAATGCAAATATAGGAAGAAGATTTATAGGATGTGCAAATTATAGGGTAATCACTTTCAATATTTAATAATTATGTAACTATTTTTTTATTTGTTATGTTATATAATATTGAAATAAAAATCTAAACTTATTTATTAAAATTTTCAAATGTATGCCACTTGTGAATATTTTGATTGGATTGACCCACCATTATGCCACCGCTCGTGTGATCTACTACCACGACTTGTGCAAAGATTAAATCATATGGAGTTAGAAGTGGAAAAAGCTCAAAAAAAGAAAAGAAAAGTTGTATCGAAGAATGTTGCTAGGAAGCTAGATACTATTTTTATGCTATATTGCATGTACTCTTAAATAAAAGCAAAAAAAAAAAAAAAAAAAAAAAAAAAAAAAGAAAAAAAGAAAAAAAAGAAAAAGTGTTATGTAACCTGATATGAGGAAGGAAGATATGTAATATTGAACACTATTTTTGCTATAAATGAAATATATTTTTAAAGTATTACAAAACCTGTTCAATTCTAACACCTGAAGCATCTTCATTAAGCATCAATATATTAACACTGTACTCACAAAATCTGCTCCCTAAGAACTAACATTTTAACAATTGAATTAGAAAATCTATTTTAATGTCAACAACATTCCAACATTTCAATTACCAAAACTTTTGCATTGACAAAAAACAGGCCTTACAACATTCCAACATTCCAACATTTAAGATAACATTCCAAAAAAAAGACAAAAAACTTCCAACATTCCAACATTTCAACATAAGATAACATTCCAACATTACAAAAAAGCTTCTTCTATTTGAATGATAACATAGGCCACATAAACCTAATCCCTCAAACATTTTGCCCTGTCCTTTGCATTGATTCCAGGTGCTGCAAATCCACTTCCACTTGCACTTGCCCCACAAGGCATTGTTGGTTGTGATTGAGTACTGGCAATTGGTTAGGATGAAGATGGGTGAGTACTGGCAGCTTGTTGGGATAAAACAGGATAAGTGGCACCTAGTTGGGATGAAGGTGTGTGTGTTGCAGTTTGTTGAGATGAAGCATTTGAGAACTGCAATAAGAATTCAATTCAAATTGAAATGCATAAAATGAAATTACTGAAAGTGAAATGACTTTAGTTTGTATACAAATGAAATTACTGAAATTGAAATAAATTTACCTTGCTTGGTTGACTTGTAGATTTTCTGGAACTAGTGGTTGGTCCACCCCTCCTCTTGAACATTGTGGATTTCTTGTGTACTAGACCTTTGCATGATCTTCTGTTGTGTCCAAAACCCATACACTTTGCACATTGCATTGTTTTGTACTTCCTTGACACCCTATGTAGATTCTTGGGCTCATCAACAACTTTTTTCCTCTCTTTTCTGAGCCTTCATGCTGGTTTTCTATAGTAAGGAGGGTCTATGGCATCATATCTAGTCTCAATCCAGGAATGTTCCCCTGGCACAGGATTTATCATGAAAGAATATGTCCTCAAGTATGTCTGCTTGCTGAAGTAATTATGAACATAAGCTTCAGGTTTCTCCCTAGTAAGGTATATACAACTTATGGTCACAGCTTATGGCATGTTTACAAGGTACACCCGTTAGATCCCAATCCCTACACCTACATGTTCTTGCCCTCAAGTCCATTACATGAGTTGTATGATAACAATCCACCTCAAACTTCAAGTCACCTGGAAAGCTAGCAAAGCAATTCCTAGCATACTCTTTGTTTGACTCTAGTTTCTGTTGCACAGTTGGACAAATAGAGCCACCATATTTTTCCATTCCATTTTTCTTGTCTTGTATTTTGTTCATTAGTTTCCTCCTAATCCACTTCACCATTGAGATGATTGGTTCATTCCTTGCTGAGAAAATGTACTTGTTGAAAGACTCACTCAGATTATTCACTTGAATATCACACTTGGATCTTGTGCTGAAGTAAGACCTGGCCTATGTTTTAGGATTGTCTTGCATCAACCACTCATTTGGCTTGTTTTCTTTGTCCAATTCCCCCAACTTCTTCATGTGATAATCAAACTCCCTTTTTGTCCCAACCTTGGTGTAGCTCGATTTTTTCGCACCCCCCTTTCGGAAGGTTCGAAAGAAAGCCCTACAGCTCGGACTCACGCGGTTCTGAATCTAATCCCACAAGTGCAACGTGAAAGTGATAAACACCAAAGAATCCAAATCCAGCAAATCTTTTGGAAAATTGATTTTGAATCAAATTACCCAAAATGGACTGCTTTGCCAGATATAGAGTCGCCACCTAAATATCTTATTTTGGGGAAATTAAGGAAACCTATGACTCGTGCCAAAGGCCATGTGTCCGTCATCACCAAAGTTGTCTCGGCTCGGGAACTTAGGTACGAGAGAAGAAGGTCATGAATTGAGCACCCGCGCTCACCTGATCTAAAGATCGGCCTCTACTAATCATGATATGATTTTTTATAAACACTATGTGCTCTTGTTTCGGTTATTAAACTAGCTTTACTATGTGATGCGCACAAGCAAGTAGAGACTAAAATTGCAAGAAGTGGAACAACTCAATTTCATGTTTGTTTTGTGAAAAGGGTTTGAATTTGCCACCTCAGGTGGGCTAAGTTTGCGAATTTGCCACCAAACATAGTGGGTTTAAAATGGATTTGCCACTAGATATAGTGGGCTTAAAACTCACATTCGTTGAATTGTTCCAATTCAAGCGACAAGCCTTCATCCACAGGCATTCAAGCAGTTTATCAAGTAAGCATTTAGCCTCATGGTAAGCATGCTAGTCATGGCAATCACTCACACTCATGCAAGTATGCTAAAGCATTAAAAACTCAACTAGTACTCCAAGTTAAGAAGATATGAGATAGAAAAATATGCATGTTTCTAACTATATAAGATGTCTAATGCAACATATGCAATATGCAATTTATAGGCTTGGCTACTAATATGGCATATGAATCAATCCAAGACATGCAATCATGTATTCAAAGAAATGTATTAAAATGGCAATGCAGTTTGAATGATGCGCCGAGCCTCGGTGCATGTAAGACAATATAAATGGATGCAAGCATAAGGTATGCTAATTGAAATATGTCCCTAATTTAACCATCATAAGCTATTAAATAAAAGAGAGAAAGACGTGGGGTTGGAAGACATATACATTATTACATTTTGCTCTCACGAAGGAGAGTCCGAATGAATAAAAGCTAACTAACTAACAACTAATTAGAGCTAAGCTAATTAAGCTAATTATTACAATCCAAATGAAATAAATAGCTAAACTAATTAACTAATTATTACAGCACTCGTAATTTAACTAACTAGTAAGCTAATCAAATTAAGTTACAAATGTAAGCAAGCTAAGTAATTAAAACCTATAACTACATTGCCACTACTCCGCCTCGGGAAATGGAAGATGCACATACTCGGATGGCACCCGAAAAGACCTTCGTTCTGCTCTCGAAAGTCTCTGTTTGTAGAGTTTGAACATTTCCAGAACCAATTTGCCCCACCTTAACAATTCTTTGCTGAGGTTTGCATTAGTGGCTAGCCGGCCACAGGTAAACACTGCCGACCATTTGCCGGCCATGAAGATGGCCTGCCGGCCATCTATGGTGCACTGCCGGCCATGAATGGTGGCCTATCGGCCACTGATGCACTGGATCACTATGCTGCAACAGAGTACAAACAGAGTAAAACGAGGGTTTTTCCAAGGACTGTTTGCACAATTCATCCCTCATTTTCATCAATAAATCCAAGGAGTTGTGAACTTAAGCCACAAACCACCAATCCAACCAATTTCATTGCATGATGGCTTGTGATTCAATATATACAAGCTCAATAAATGCAAAATGAGACACAAACCTCCTCCCTTTCATGAAGGATCGAGGGAAGAAGTTGACCTCGGAGACCTGGATCATTTCATCACTAACAAGTATGAAATGGCCCAAGTTCCATGTGTTCAATTAACGTCCGATTGAACACATCAAAAACACAACCAAATGCTTATCTTGGCTCACTTTTAGTTGTAAGTTTTAATTACACATTTTACTTACCAACCATTACTTAGTCAATTAAGTCCATTGGTGAGTGTTTTCTAAAGAGAAGGAAATGTCAACCAGGGTGTGGTTTAAGGCATGAGAGAAGCTTCATGCCATTGGTAATGAACCCTCAAAAGAGGATTAAACCATTAAGCATGGACTTTAACCTCAAGCTTAAAGAATTCCAAGTTTCAAATAACCCTCAAAGAAAATTAAAAAGTCAAGAAATGAGGGAGGTTGCAGAGCTTTAGGTGCTGAAATGAAGTGCAAAACAATACCAAAACATGCAATCAACTCAAATAAGGGGTGTCTAATGGCGTAAAACACCACCCTCGTGAAGACCTTTATACTACAACCATGCAAAACAAGACTCAATTGACCCAAACAGCCCAAAACAGAGCTAAAACAGTTCAAAACAAAGGCAAAAACATGCTGGGATATAGCTACAAAAAGCTAGAAAATCATGCTAACATATAGAACTAACTAGGCTAGCAAACAAGACACAAGGAGGGGAGGCTAACCCCTCCAATTTTGGACTTCAAAACATGTTTTTTGCCACTAAAAATACTCTAAGAATCAATGTTTAAAGGCCCAAAAAAAGATGGTTTAAAGATGGGAAACACTAGTGAAGAAGCCTTATAAACAAGGTACAAAGAAGGGTGAACCACTCTCTACCTTAAAATGGCTTCAAACCACAAATTTCAGCCCATTTTGACAGAGTTTTTATAGCCCACAAACAGCCCAGAAACTATAAAAAAAGAATGGAAAACAAGTATGCAAAGTAAGCTAACAAAGAAACTATTATACCTTTTGAAGAGAAGAGTGATTCCAGGCAACAATTCAAGCCAAAACCAATTTGTAGAGCTCCAAGAAGGCCTCAAAGAACCTCAGCTCAGAGGTGGTCAAGTTTGGTTAAGGAAGTAAAGGCAAGAGTGTAGTGCAAGTAGGCAAAACTGTAGAGAATTGTAAGAGAGAGAGAGAGAGAGAGAGAGAGAAAATTTTGAGTTTGAAATCTTCTAACCCCAAAACATGAGAGAGGGGGTCCCTATATATAGAAAACATGAAATCTATACAAGGAGATCCAGCCCTCCACGTGTGGACAGATGCAAGCATCTCTGCAAACAGCAGGCACAAAAAATTTGCAGAAAACACTAGTGGCCGGCCAGCCATCAGTGATGGTCAGCAAGGTATCATTGATGGTCAGCAAGGCACATCAATGGCCGGCAGACCAGAAGCTCTGGCCAGCAGTCTTCATAGATGGCCGGCAGGCCACTAGGACTGTAGGAGGGAAAGACCAAGACATGGTCCAAAAAGGAGACAAAATGGATGCAGGGTTTGAAAGGTTCAAACCTGTGGCATTCTGCTGAGGGCTTCGAGCACTCGGCAAGCAATTAGACTCGTCATCCGATGTACCTACAAAAACATCCAAGTCTTAAAGGGCCGTAAAAAATGGGGTGTCTATAGTTGCCCCTCTTTGACAGAACTTGAAGCCATGAAATGACGTGAGTGAATGTCAAAGCCCAGAGACGACCCATTTTGACAAGACCATAAGACTTAAAAAAATAATCAAAACAAAAACAAATGGTTTCTCCCGCAGGTTGCCTATGTATCCCTTTGCAAGGAATCAAATCAACATAGTTCTGGGGCAAGATGCAAGCGATATGCATGATGCAGGAACATAACTTATGATCATGCAATGAGGTTGCACAACGAAACATTTAAATGCAAATGCTATGCAAAGAAATGCCATAGTTAAACAAATTGAAATAAAGCATAGTAATCCCAAACATGAAAAGAAAACCATGCGCCATGTGCGAGAAACACAAACCCAAACTACATTTCCTGCAGAAAGGATGTAAGAAAATTATGCAAGCTTAACTATGCATCATGCATGAAAGGTGAAGGGCAACGTAACCGTCGGGTGCACCTGAGGTTTCAACTGAGATTCTAACGCGTTGCATGTGGAAGAAGAAGAAAAAAAGATGGTGTAAACATTGGGCGCACCAAATGTTTTTAACCAAAGCAAACAATCCTAACGCATCTCACGCAAGAGGAGAAGAGATGGTGTGAACACCGGGATGCACCCAAATGTTTTTAACTGAGGAGGTGGTGTGAACACCAGAACGCACCCGAATGTTTTTAACTGAAGAGGGTGGTGTGAACATCGGGATGCACCCGAAAGTTTTTAACCGAGGAGGTGGTGTGAACACCGGGACGCACCCAAATGTTTTTAATCGAAAAGGGTGGTGTGAACACCGAGACACACCCGGATGTTTTTAACCGAAAGGGTTAGTGTGAAGCGATTCAAAGGGCACAAACTATTGTACCTGGGACTCCTCTGAATGAACCGTACATACAATACCGTGCATGCATAGGAAAAAGACTTAACAAGTATGATACAATAAGAATGCATATTCTATGCAAGACAAACCATTGAGATACAATGTGAATGGCATGTTCTATGTGAGAAACAAAAGCATAAGCATATTCTATGCATGATTGGTAACGGGAGCATATTCTATGCGTGAAACAAAAACGGATGCAACTTCCATGCATGAAGACGAATGCATACTCAATGCGTAATTTAAAACAAATGCATATTTCATGCATAATTCAAGAGCGAACGCAAGACGCACACGCAATTCCCATGAGATGTACATCTTACAACAACATATGTGAAATGCATATTCTATGCCAAAAAGTGAAGTACATGTTCCATGCAACAACGAATAAGAATTGCATGTTCTATGCAAGATACTAAAGCATGATTTGACGAAAACAAACTTGATAACAACTTCCGACTCACCTCTCGGAAGAATTACAATGTATTTAAAGGATTCACCTCGTTCACGTTGACAAGTGACGAACATCGCACACTGAAAACACAGTTTTGAGCTTTCGCAGAGACATTCTGAACCAAATAGTGAACAATCCCTTCGATTCTTGGGAACCAAGGATACAAAACATCATCAAGAACCCAAAGAATGCTGCCGGCTACCTGCCGACCATGAGGGGAGGCCACCGGCCAGGTGCCAGCCAACAATGGTCCTTGCTGGCTATCGATGAGCCTTACCAGCCATCGATGGCAAATCGAGGGTAAATTGGGCAATTCAATTCGGGTCTTTAAGTATGAGCCACTAGGGCTCATTTCCTCACAACCCCTTGTCCGAAAATCATCTTTCTCTCTCTCTCTAGACACTTATTCTCTCTAGATTTGTGTTTTCTATGCATTTTCCAACACCCTACGCGAAGTTGATTCACTAAACTCTCTTTGTTCTCTTCACTTTGAACCAATTGAAATTTGATTTCGGTGCTCCTTTCCTCACTTCCACCATTCTAGGCTTATTCCCCTCGAGTTTCTCTCGAGTTTTGTGCACTTTTCCCGGCTTTAACTTTTCCTCCATTTTCTCTCCTAGGGTTTGACTTTTTCCAAGTTTACCCTTTTTTTTCATTTTTCTTCACTTTTCACCCATCTCGCACCTATTTTCAGATGGCGAACGAGGTTCCTCCCGATAGGGCTCGTCCAGAGGTTCCCCCAGTAGTTCCACCTATGCCGAAGGTAGAAGAGTCGATAGCTGATCTTGAGGCTGACTTAGAGGCAGAGTTTGAGCCCGAGGCTGAGCCAGAGCTGCTACCACTAAGGGTATGACCTTTCGATTCGGCGAGATATCACCCACAGACATACATACTGCCCACTTCCAGAGGCATCAGACGCTTCACTGAGTTCGCTCGTGGTGCACAGGAGGACCTTTTGTTGAGGAAGCCAGAGTCTCACTTGTCGGTCATTGCCATTGAGGTAAGCACTCTGTATTTATGTACTTCTACTTTATGTATTGCTACCTTTTGTTACTTGCATTTCCTGCATCGCCTTGCACCAAATTCACTTGATTGCATTTTATACATTGCCTTTATCTGACCATGCACTGCTTTTATCTGATTATATTTCACACACTGCCCTTATCTGACCATACATTACTTTCATTTGATTGCATTGCCTTCTGCCACAGGGTGAGTCTTGCACCTTTAGAGGCTATGGTGCTACGACTAGAGACTGGTATAATGAGCTCCCAGTTGGAGTTCGAGACATCATCGACAAGGCAGGTTTCAGCCTTTTTTTCGCTCAAAGCCCTTTTCTCACTTTTCTCACAACATACATCTCTCTATTCTTTAAACTCTCTTTTTTTTCATCCCTCCCTAGATATGGCTAATGGACAAGCTGAAGGTGGTGGGCTCTTGCCCCGCATACTCAGCCCGAGCATACGTTTTCCGCCAACAGGTCTGCTGCTGACATTACTTGGCGTTGCCCTTGGCTTAACCTGACCGAAATGAGCTACAATATGACTTGGGAACCTGGCATTGAGTTGATTGGCCTTACACACTGTGTATTCTACTTTCCGTTCTGGTTAAGGCATCAGTTTGGACATGATCAGACTTGCCTAGAGGAGGGGGTAGAATACCCGATTTCATTCCCCATCTGAGGTTCACATTTGGCTAGGTACCTCACTGCTTGGAGAACGAGAGAGCTTTTGGCCCCTGCCCCTAGTTTTAGCTGCGCCATTTCTGGCAAGTGTCTGTCTTGGCTCGAAGATGAGGCACAATCCGGGCCCACTTTAGCATCAGAAGCTCCCACAAGCACAAGCGGGAGACGTAGGAGCACCTGACTCATTTATGCCTCTAGTTTATTGCTTTGATCTTGCTTTTACAAGTTTTATGAATGTAATAGAAACAACTTTGATTTGTATCGAGAGTCGAAGAATTTTGTATTAAAATCAATGAAATTAAAGTTATGTGCACTGAAAATTTTCTTTTTGGTCAAAAAATGGTCTAAGTTGTAAAAGGTAAAATTTGAGCAAAAATAAACTTTTATCAAAACTTTTCAAAACCATTTTCGATAAGGATCACAACTTAACACGCACGGAATCAATCCTCGAGATGTGCAACCCCGAATCCAAAGATCACAAATTGCCCCTTGTCTGAATGGCACTGCTCAACACTGTAACCAGTTCTTCTTTCAGAGTAAGGATCACAACTGAACAATTAGATAAAGAATAGACAAAGATGACCTCATCAAACATATGGACAACACAGTTGAGTTGGAGGTGTTTACGGCTGAACTTCTGGATGAAGTTGCCTATGTCTCTCGAAGATGGGAATCAGGCTTACGTAGTTCGGTTCTGGTTCACTCGAGTATTAACGCTCTCCTTTTGCACTCTAACTTTTGCCAAGGCCGCCTTTTAGGGTTTTCAACCTTGCGAGCTTAGTTTTTCTTTATTTCCAATTTTTTGTGCTCTAACTTTTGCCTAGGTCGCCCTTCCAGGTTTTCGGCCTAGCGAGCCTCTCAGGGATAATATTTCTTCAACTTATTCAAGTTGATTGGTTGGAAAAATTCTATGCCATCCAGGTCTATAAGAATAACAGCTCCACCCGACCAAATAGTTTTGATGATGTAAGGATCAGTCCAATTGGGTCTGAACTTGTCTCTACGGTCATGGATGGGAGCCCGGTTGTCTTTCAGTACCAAATCCCCTTCTTTGAGATTCCTGGACTTAACCTTCTTGTTAAAATCCCTAGCAATCCTGCGTTGATAACCTTGAACATGGTACAATGCTTTCAGCCTTCTCTCATCAAACAACATCAGTTCTTTAAACCTACTCTGTTGCCAGTCCGCCTCTGCTATCTGACACTCAACCATAACTTGTAGCGACGGGACTTCTACTTCGATTGGCAGAACAACTTCCTTTCCATAGACAAGAGAATAGGGCGTTGCCCTAGTAGACGTTTGGATTGAAGTTCTATAGCCCTAGAGTGCAAATGGCAATTTGTCTAGCCAGTCCCTGTAGATCTCAACCATCTTCTGCAAAATATGCTTGATGTTTTTGTTGGCGGCCTCCACAGCTCCATTGGTTTGCGGCCGGTATGTAGATGACTTATGGAAAGTCACATTGTATTTCTCTAACAAGTCTATCACTTCTTTCTTGAAATGGGTGCCATTATCTGAAATGATCTCGTTTGGGACTCCATATCGGTAAATGATGTTGTTTCGGATGAACTTAGCCACATGTGCTGCTTTCAGCACCACGTAGGATTGAGCTTCCACCCACTTTGTAAAGTAATCAATTGCCATCAGAATGTATTCATGCCCATTTGACCCTTTCGGTGTGACCACGCCGATGATGTCGATTCCCCAAACTGAGAAATGTCATAGGGAAGTCATGTTATAGAGCTTTGACGGCGGGATGTTCATGCGATTAGCATGAATTTGACATTTGTGGCATCGCCGAACAAAACCCATACAATCCTCCTCCATAGTAGACCAGTAGTAACCTTGCCTGAGAATCTTCTGGGCTAACATTACTTCATTCATGTGTGCTCCGCACTCTTCTCCATGGATGGCCTCCATCAGGCACTTTGATTCCTCTATTTTGACACACAACTTGTGTATTTCCAGATGAGCCCTCTTGTACAGTTTATCTCTGCAAATGATAAATTGAACGGCCATTCGCCGTATTGTCCTTTTGTCTTTGGCATTTGCCTCTGGTGGATAATCCTCATTTTCCAAGAAGTTCCAAATATCATGACACTAAGGGTTTTGATCTTGAACTTCATTTATTACGGTGATAGTCTCATAGACAGGAGTATATCTCTGCTTAATGATGATCGGATGCATCCAGACTCCAAGTAGAATGTCTATCATAGAAGATAGAGTTGATGAGGCGTTAGTGAACCTATTATGCTCTCTTAGTAAATGCATGAAAGTTAGTTTCTCAAACCTAGGAATCAGAACGTCTAGGGTTTCGTAATAGATCTTCATCTTTTTTTCTTTAACCTTCCAGCCTCTTTTTGCTTGAGACACAACTAGGCACGAGTCCCTAATGACGCCCAATCTTTTTACCCCTAGTTCTAAGGCTAAGGGTATATGGGAATTGTTGGGTGCTATCAGCAACACCCCTATCCCATAACCGTATTGATTAGATGCTCCATCAAAGTACATTGTCCAAATCTCTTCCTCGATTTGCAGAATAGCTTCATCTGGGAACAAGTATTCTACCACTTCATCTCCTTTTACTGGGTGATCTGTCAGGAACTCTGCTACTGCTCTCCCCTTGATCGACTTGTGAGTAACATACTTCAGATCAAATTTGGAGAGAAGAAACAGCCAACGAGCTAGCCTACTCGTAAGCGCTGGTTTCTTGAAGAGATATTTGATGGGATCTAATCTCGAAACCAGAATTATGGAGTGAGCTAACAAGTAGTGCCTCAACTTCCTGGTATCTCATACCAAGGCTAAGCAAGCTTTCTCCAGCGGCGTATAGTGGGTCTCATATTCCAGTATTTTCTTGCTCAAGTAATAGATGGCTTTCTCCACCCTATCCTTAGATTCCTGAGCGAGCATGTAGCCCATATTCGTGTTGGCTCAAAGGCTTCCCCGACTCTGGCGGCGACAACACAGGCGGATTCTGAAGTTACTGCTTGATCTGCTCAAAAGCGAATTGACATCAATCATCCCATCGAAACTTCTTTTCTTTCTTTAGGAGACCAAAAAGTGGTTTACAAGTCAAGGTTAATGTAGAAATAAACCGTTATATGAATTGCACTTTACCTAGAGAGTCTCGCACCTCCTTTTTAGTCATTGGTGGTGGCATTTCTAGGATGACCTTGATTTTGGAAAGATCTACCTCAATGCCCCTCTGTGTAATCAAGAAACCGAGCATTTTCCCTGCTGTTATGCCGAAAGTACACTTCTGTGGGTTCAACCTCAGTCCATATTCTTTGATCCGTTGAAAGAATTTCTTCAAGGCTGTGTAGTGGCCATCTCTTTCTTTGGACTTGACAATCATGTCATCCACATACATCTCGACCTCTTTATGGATCATATCATGCAGAATTGTGGTCGTAACCCATTGATAGGTAGCCCTAGCATTCTTCAGCCTAAATGGCATCACTCTATAGCAATAGGTTCCCTACGGCGTAGTGAAAACAGTTTTCTCTTTGTCCTTGGGTGCCATATGAATCTGGTTATACTCGAAAAATCCACCCATGAAGGAGAGCAATGCATGGCCTGCGGTGAAGTCCACCAATTCGTTGATGTGTGGCAGAGGAAAGTCGTCCTTCGGACTGGCTCTGTTTAGATCCCTGAAGTCCACACACACCTGAATTTTGCCATCTTTCTTTGGTAATGGAACAATGTTGGCCAACCAAGTCAGATACTCAGATACTAACAAGAACCCTGTATCTATCTTCTTGGTGACCTCCTTTTTAATCTTCAAAGCCCAATTCGGGCGTATTCTTCACAGCTTTTGTTTGATGGGTTGAGCCTCGGGGTCAAGAGGGATCTAAAGCTGTACAATCTCAGGATCGATTCCAGGCATGTCTTCGTAGGACCACGTGAAAACATCTTTGAAATCTTTTAATAAAGCACCTAAGCGCTCGCGCTCCTCCGAAGACAACGTGGACTCGATTTGGACCTGACGCGAATCCTTCTCAGTACCCACATTAATAGCAATGACTTCGTCAGCAAGGGGTTTTGCAAACCTCTCCTCCTCCCGATTAATCAAAATTTTCAAAACCAGAGGAATTCCTTCCTCATTATTTTCATCAAAATCTTGAAATCATGATCAATGCAATAAACAAAAGGCACAGAGAAATACTCAGAATCTGTGGTGGCAGTCTCATTCACAAGATTAAGCTCATCTAATTCCTCGGTTACAACCAACTAAAAGGAAAAAGAAAAAGACAACCTGGACAAGACCTCGGCATCTAGGCTATTAACCCTAGGAATACCAGACCCAGACTGAGAAGAACCGAAATCTGATTCCGACTCCATAGACTCTATGGAATCAGATTTTGGTTCACTACGCAACTCAGAACTGCTAGATAGGTAGCCCTCCTCCAGTTACCAAATAAGGGATGGTACGTCAGATGCATCCAAGATACTGCTAGAAGGGTTCACACCCGGTTGGTCCCCGATCATGGAAATGGTTAGATTATCCTCCAAGCTCTCTGAGTTGATTGGAGGATCCGAAAGGAGACATGCCAGTGCTGCTCCTACTTCAAGCTCATTGCTGTCAAAATCACTTTCCATGCTCTTTGCAACTTCAACGGTTAGTTCAGTCTGTTCCTCTGTTTCACTATCTTGCAGCTGCAAGTCGAAGAAAATTTCAAAGCTAGGAACTTGCTGCCTTTCAGAGTTGAACCAGGGTTCAGGGAAACCACAGAATGGGAAGTCTTCTCCCTTCCAAACAAAATGTCCATTTAGGGTTCCCCAGATTGGTATGTGCACATGTTCGTAGCGCTTGCCGGTCTACTTAGCTTTGGCTTTTCCTGCCATCTTTTTCCCTTTTCTAATCCAGTCTTCTTTGGTAAGTGTATAACTAAGACCAAAGGCATGTGGATTATGTAGCACATCAGCCAATGCAGTAATGCCCTTCTGGCCACTCCTTTCCAGTCCTATTCGTGGCATGTATTGGAGCTTGTTCATGAAGTAGATTGATTGGGCACTGACGTACAAGCTCTCATCAACAGCCAAGATATCTTACACTCCCCGGGCCTCAGCTAAGGTAAACCCCGAAAGAAAAACATCCTCTTCGCCGTGCACAATAACCAGTATAGATGTAGTTACCTCTGGCAGAGGATGTATAGATGAATTCCCAAAAACTATGGCCATCCCCTTCCCATAGGGGTACTTTAGCATTTGGTGAAAAGTGGAAGAGACAACTCATAGTTGGTGGAGCCAGGGTTGCCCAGGTAGTAAGTTGAAAGTGGTCGGAACATCCAGGATAGGGAACTCAATATTCTGTTGAGCTGGATCCACTTGAACTCTGATCTATACTATACCCATTACCTCTCTGCTGGTATTGTCATAAGCCCGTATCACCTGGGCTGTAGGCACGAAATCTACCGGTTTCAGGCTAATAACATAAGTTGTACGAGATGGACAGACGTTGATTGTGGATCCAGTATCAACCAATACCGTTGACACCCACTTTTCTCGGCACTCCACTGATATGTATAGAGGCTTTGTGTGCAGAGCCTTCTGGTGGCAGTTCTTTGTCTGAGAAGGTTAGAGTTGGCGTAGCGCCTCCTGGGAAGAGTAATCCTACCAGTTGTTCTGGGGTAGTGTCAATGGACAACTTGGCTTTATCCATCGCCGACAGTATAGCTTGTTTGTGCACTCGTGAAGCAATAAGCAGACCCCAGATAGATATGTCAGCTTGGATCTTCTTTAACTGTTTCAGCACTACTTCTTCTTCCAACTGTTTTTCCCTCTGCTTCTCAACCTCTTTGTCTTTTTCAAAGGCTTTAACTTGGTGCAAGTGTGGGGACTTGAAGTACTATCCACTTCTAGTCATATAGTCCACCTTTTCCACATACCAAGTGTTGTCCGGAAGGTCTTCACCCCAATCCTCATTGGTATAAGCCAGGTGTAGGTCGTCGTCATCCCACCAGATTCCTTTGATAGCCGACAAGCATTTGTCCGGCTTTGTTCGGATTACCTTCTCATCACAAATCTCCCCCGTAAGGTATTGGGCTTTTCCTGCTTTTCGATTATTTTCACCCATTTCTTGGTCAAAACACTTCAGTGCGACTTCTTGCTCTTTGTACACAGTACTAACAATGCCCAGTTCCTGAGCCAATTGTTCTACATCGGTGTTTTTTGCCAGTTTACCCTTCCCATCGGCCGTTTCGGTCATTATAGTGGTTCCCGTTTTCTGTTCTTCCGGCTTCAATTCAGTTCCCTCATCTCTATTGAGTTCGTCACTTAGCCATCCAAAATTTTCTGTCGACCTGTTCAGATCAAACCAATCAATATGCACGTTTCCTTGATCTTGCTCATCAAAGAACTACAAATTGTCTATGTCCTCCTCTAGGTCAGCTAGACCATCTAATCCCTGACTTGGGCCATCCTCTTGAACTACACTGACCTCCATCTCATCGGCAACACCACTTTTGGCTTAGCTTGATTGATTGGCACAATATAGCAATATGGGTTGTACACCTCTCCAGATAAGTCCTCAGAGCCCTCGAGCAACAGACTGATATTTTCCACCCAGGTCAACCTCCCTTCATCTGTCGTTGTCACCACCATAGGTTCGGGTTGGAGTGTACACGTGTTCATCATGCATAAGTCTATGCTCTCAGGGATGAATAATGGCGATTTAGGCAGGTGGGAATGAGTGATATATATACTGGCGTCATAAGGGACGGCCAATGTGTGAATGAGGTTTATATGCCAGGGTGGAGGGACCTGGTTATGTGGTGGGAGAGGATTTGTAGTGACGTTGGGTTTTTGGGGAGGTGCTATCACCTTACTGTCGATGAGATCTTGAATCTCATGATGCTGCCTATAACATTGATCAGTGTCATACCGTGCTGCTGGTGAAAAGCACAGTATTTGACCGGGTAGTGTTTCGAAGGGAGAGAATCGGGTAGAGGGCGAGGCTCTAGTGGCTTAAGATGTCCCTTTTGATCAGGACTCCTAGGATTATAGATAAAGGCATGTAGAGCGGGGTAAAGACCGTTTGAGATCGGGCCTGGCTGGTTGAGGTTTGTGGATTTGTGTTGGATGTGTTGGCGAAAAGGTTGGTAGTTTTGGGCGTAGTGGTGACCATACTCACATTCGAAGGCCGTGCAGAGGTGCTACCAGTCGTGGTTGCATTGGAACTGCATGTAAAGGGCTTCTTGGGCTGCTCCTTCTCATTGGTGATCAGCCCTTGTTTCATCGCATCTTCAATCTGAACCCCTATTTCATGGAGCTCAGCGAATGTAAACAATGGCAAGACTATCATCTTCTGCAATAATCTCCCTTGCAGATTGCAGACCACCATTCTGATTTGATCTTCTCGGATGGCCTAATAGTCATTATCGAGGCCTTAGCCCTCCATCGGGTGAAAGTCTGAGAAGCCCTCCTTTGGCTCCTAGCTGGTCGCTTCAAGATCATGGGTTATGACCTCGATCTGGGTATTGTAGGAGTACTGTGCGATGAAGGCCTCAGCCATTTCCTCCCAGCTTCATTTCACAGAGTCTTCCAGTTTTGCATACTAGATGGCCACTATACTCGATAGGGTCCGGCCAAAAAACGACAGCTTTTGAAGTCTAGTAAGACTCATTGGTCGCCGGATATTAGAGAATAATTGCAAATGGAACATAGGATCTCCAGAGCCGTCGAATCGGTCTATGTGCAGTATCTTGAATTTGTCCAGTAGAGTTACTGCAGAGTCTGTGTATCCATCCTCAATGTTAGGGATTAAGTTCACGCCCTGTGCCCACTTAAAGAGCTTTTCTAGCTTGTTGACCTTCAGTGTATTGGGGTCAACCTCAAATTCAAATGACGCCTCAGTCTGGTATGCTGGTGCCTTGGAGGTTTGTGGTGGGATGAAGTCTATAGGGTTGCCCAAATTCTCTTGGACATTGACAGTGACTCTAGGTGCTAGAATACCCGCTGGAGGTGCATGGGATGCAGAGGCTACTGCCGGTTGTGGTTGCTGTTGCTGAAGCCTATTTATCACTTCCGCTTGGCAGGTTATGACCTCAGCTTGGCGGGCAACATCTAGCTGCATGGTTTCTATGGTTTGCTGGAGCTGACGAAGCATGTCTTCCATGCTAACCGGGGGATGTTGAGCCATTAGACCTGGTGAATACTCTCTCGTTGGGGTAGAAGTAGAAGACTGAGCTTGGCTGGTCGTAGGCGAAGTAAAAGGTGACTGCTGGACTGGTGAATTATGTCTAACCCTCCTCTGGTTGGTAACTGGTGGAAGTGAAGCAAACACTGGTTGTCCCCTAACAAGATCCCCGGATCGGTAAAGTCTTCTTACACAGGTCTAGAGTGCTTGGGGGGTCACAGAATCGTCCGAAGCAATTGTGAAAAACTACCTTGCAAAAAGAAATAAAGCAAAAGAAAGGAAAAATCAAAAACCGCACAGCACCTCGGCTTAGATACCAATAACACAGTTGCAATCATAAGCTGTGGAACTGCACTCAACACTGATTCCTGCCCCAAAAATTGATACCTAAACTTGCAACTAATACATACATTCTTACAGAGTTTCACACTAAAAGCACATACTAGTTAAGTGAGAGCTAAAACGCCCCTATGATGGGGTAAGGTTACCCTGTCCTAGTTTCGTCAAGAACTAGGGTTAGCTATTCAAGCGAAGTGTTTCACACAATCTTGTATTTGGGTAAGCAACCTATCCTAGTTTGGAACAATCTCTATGGTTTTCGATATGCAACTAGGCCGATTGGTCAAAAAAGGTACCTCAGCAAGACTACCTAATATACCTCTCACACCTAACAACGAGAAGTGAAAGGAGGATCAAACGGTACAGCATAGTCCACATCCAAGGGTTGTGTTCCCATCGTGGCAGAGCCCGCAATTGGTTAGCTTTTGGGCAAGCTTTTCCAAGTAAGCCTCTGGCAAACCGTTCAGGAATAGTAGATGGCGAACACTGTGACTTAGGCGTACCAATGCAAATGCAAATGCAAAGAAACATAGAAGTGTAGACAAAATAACATATCATGAGTTCGAGTCAGGTTCTCTAAATCCCTAGCAGAGTCACCATAAACTGTAGCTCGACTTTTTTGCGCCCCCCTTTCGGAAGGTTCGAAAGAAAGCCCTACAGTTTGGACTCACGCAGTTCTGAATCTAATCTCACAAGTGCAATGTGAAATTGATAAACACCAAAGAGTCTAAATCCGGCAAATCTTTTGAAAAAATGATTTTCAATCAAATTGCCCAAAATAGACTGCTTTGCCAGATACAGGGTCGCCACCTAAATATTTTATTTTGGAAAAATTTAGGAAACTCATGACTTATGCCAAAGGCCACGTGTCCGTCATCACCAAAGTTGCCTCGGCTCAGGAACTTAGGTACGAGAGGGGAAGGTCATGAATTGAGCACCCCCACTTGCCCAATCCAAAGATCGGCCTCTACTAATCATGATATGATTTTTTATAAAAACTATGTGCTCTTGTTCTGGTTATTAAGCTAGCTTTACTATGTGATGTGCACAAGCAAGTATAGACTAAAATTGCAAGAATTGAAATAACTCAATTCATGTTTGTTTTGAGAAAATGGTTTGAATTTGCCACCTCAGGTGGGCTAAGTTTGAGAATTTGCCACCAAACATAGTGGGCTTAAAATGGATTTTCCACTAGACATAGTGGGCTTAAAACTCACATTCGTTGAATCGTTCCAATTCAAGTAACAAGCTTTCATCCACAGGCATTCACGCAGTTTATCAAGTAAGCATTTAGCCTCATGGTAAGCATGCTAGTCATGGCAATTACGGCAATCACGGCAATCACTTACACTCATGCAAGTATGCTAAAGCATTAAAAACACACCTAATACTCCTTGCTAAGAAGAAATGAGTTAGAAAAATATGTATATTCCTAACTATACAAGATGTCTAATGCAACACATGCAATATGCAATTTATTGGCTCGGCTACTAATATGGCAGATGAATCAATCCAAGACATGCGGTCTAAGTACGTATTTAAAGAAATGTAGTAAAATGGCAATGCAGTTTGAATGATGCGCCAAGCCTCGGTGCATGTAAGACAAGATGAATGGATGGAAGCATAAGGTATGCTAATTGAAACATGTCCCCAATTTAACCATTGTAAGCGGTTAAATAAAAGAGAAAAAGACGTGTGGTTGGAAGACATACACATTATTACATTTTGCTCTCACGAAGGAGAGTCCGAATGAATAAAAGCTAACCAACTAGCAACTAATTAGAGCTATGCTAATTAAACTAATTATTACAATCCAAATGAAATAAATAGCTAAACTAATTAACTAATTATTACAACACTCCTAATTTAACTAACTACTAAGCTAATCAAATTAAGTTACAAATGTAAGCAAGCTAAGTAAATTAAAACCTATAACTACATTGCCACTACTTCACCTTGGGAAATGGAAGATGCACATTCTTGGATGCCACCCGAAAAGACCTCCGTTCTGCTCTCGAAAGTCTCTGTTTGCAGAGTTTGAACATTTCCAGAACCAATTTGCCCTACCTAACCAATTCTTTGCTGAGGTTTGCATCAGTGGCCAGCTGACCACTGGCAAACACTGCTTGCCATCTGCTGACCATGAAGGTGGCCTGTCGGCCATCTATAGTGCACTGTCGGCCATGAATGGTGGCTTACCGGCCATTAATACATTGGATCACTATGCTGCAACAGAGTACAAACAAAGCAAAAATAAGGTTTTTCTAAGGATTGTTTGCACAATTCACCCCTCCTTTTCATGGTTAAATCCAAGGAGTTGTGAACTTAAGCCACAAACCACCAATCCAAGAAATTTCATTGCATGATGGCTTGTGATTCGATATATACAACCTCAATAAATGCAAAATGAGACACAAACCTCCTTCCTTTCATGAAGGATCGAGGGAAGAAGTTGACCTGGGAGACCTGGATCATTTCATCACTAACAAGTATGAAATGGCCGAAGTTCCATGTGTTTAATTAACGTCCGATTGAGCACATCAAAAACACAACCAAATGCTTATCTTGGCTCACTTTTAGTTGGCTCAATTTTAGTTGTAAGTTTTAATTACACATTTTACTTACCAACCATTACTTAGTCAATTAAGTCCATTAGTGAGAGTTTTCTAAAGAGAAGGAAATGTCAACCAAGAGGTGGTTTAAGGCATGAGAGAAGCTTCATGCCGTTGGTAATGAAGCCTCAAAAGAGGATTAAACCATTAAGCATGGACTTCAACCTCAAGCTTAAAGAATCCCAAGTTTCAAATAACCCTCAAAGAAAATTAAAAAGTCAAGAAATGAGGGAGGTTGCAGAGCTTTAGGTGCTGAAATGAAGTGCAAAACAATACCAAAACATGCAATCAACTCAAATAATGGGTGTCTAATGGCCTAAAACACTACCCTTGTGAGGACCTTTACACTACAACCATACAAAACAAGACTCAACTGACCCAAACAACCCAAAATAGAGGTAAAATAGTTCAAAACAAAGGCAAAAACATGCTGGGATATAGCTACAAAGCTAGAAAATCATGCTAACATATAGAACTAACTAGGCTAGAAAACAAGACATAAGGAGGGGAGGCTAACCCCTCCAATTTTGGACTTCAAAACATGTTTTTTGCCACTGAAAATACTCTGAAAATCAATGTTTAAAGGCCCAAAAAAAGATGGTTTAAAGATGGGAAACACTAGTGAAGAAGCCTTACAAACAAGTTACAAAAAAGTGTGAACCACCCCGTACCTTAAAATGGCTTCAAACCAGTCCCAACCTTTGCAGCTTTCCATATCAATTCTTTCAACTCTTTTCCCCTGAACTTCTATTTGAAATTGGTGTAAAAGTGGCTCACGCAATACCTATGCTCAACAATAGGCAAAATCTGTGTGAAGGTGTGCACCAATCCTTTTTGTCTGTCTGAAATGAATGTCCAACCAATGTCATTGCCAGCTCCTATGTCATCTACTAATTGGGTTAGAAACCATACCCGTGAATCCTTGCATTCAGCCTCCACTGCAGCTTTGGCAATGGGAAACATGTTGTCATTCCCATCAAGACCAATGGCTGCTGAAAGCTATCCCCTATATATGCCTTTCAAAAAACAACCATCTAACCCAACAACAAGCCTGCAACCTTGTACAAAACCTTGCTTCTATGCATCTAGTATGACATACAACCTCTTAAAAATGGGTGTAAGTTGTTTGTTAGGCCTTTCTACTTCATCATCATCTTCTTCAACTATAGGTTTGTCCAATTTAATTAGTAAACAATTGTTTGGATAATGTTGTTTGACTGTCTCACAGTAATCCCAAAGTCTAGCATACTGCTTCCTCAAATCCCCTTCAATTGTTTCCTTTGCTTTTCTTTTTGCTTTATACACTTGACTCTCACTTACATTAACCATTAGTTCTCTATGAATGTCCTTTTGCATGGCTAAGATATCTCTGTTAGGAGAATTCCTCAATCTTTCAATGTATTTTTGTGATAAATACCTTGACGTAACTTGATGGTTGTCATAAGTCCTACCACATGAATGAAGTGGTTTTAAGCTTTTGATCTGAAATGTGCTTTCATTTTGCATTGGGGATGCATGAATTCTAAACCCACACTCTTGTTTACACACTGCAGTAATCCTCTTATTTTCATTTCTAACCCATTTCAAATCATATTCCTGTTGCACTTGCTATTCCTTCAATGCATTCCTAAAAACTTGTGCATTCTTAAATCTCATCCCCATTTTTAGTTTAGGTTTCACCATATCCACATCCTCATTAAATTCTACAAACCTATCATCCATTTCCTCCTTATCTGATGATCCATACAAAGTATGCATCTCAAAATCTTAATCTGAATACTGTTCATTAGACCTGAAAACATTTGGTTTATTTTCTACATTTGATTCAACCCCCAAGTTTGTCTCAACACCCACATTTGATTCTATCCCCACATCTTTATCAACATAAGCAAATATATCATCATCTTCACTCCCCTCTAACCTATCATTCATCCACTCTTGATCTATGCTATCACCACCATCACAATCATTCATTTCCTTATCACCCCCTCTTCTTCTTCCATTTCAATCCCATTTCCCCATTCATATTCTTCTATTTCAGGCCCATTTATTCCTTTTTAATCCAATTCTATTTTTGCTTCTATTTGTGGAATTTGTGGCCCTTTTATGACTTCCCCATTTGGACCTAAGACCTGAAGTACCTCATGACCTTTCTCCACATATAAGGCAACCACATTCAGACTCATATAATGGAATAACATATCAATTACATTCGTATCTGAATTCATCTCCCTAAGACCAATGTCCAGTATTTCCCTAGGAACTCTGTAATATCGTTGGCTAGTAGAGGGATAACATGGGCTTAAGTACAACTTCTGAAAATGAAAAAACCCAGCCATATCTGGATCAAAGTACTGAAAGTAATTAACTTTCCCTTTCTTATACACTATATTTGGAGGCTTAGTAAAGTAACCTCCATGATGTAACTCAACACTAAACTCTGTTGCCATCACCTCACCCTAATTAATCATACAAGACACAAAAGACAAAAATAATACATAAACAAATCAATGCCTCAACATTAGAAGACACAAAAGAAAAAAAGGAAAAAAGAAAAAAAAAATACATAAACAAATAAAAAACCTAACACTAAACATACATATTGTCTCCCAATACATAACAAACAGTTAGGGGACCACTCTCAACCCCACCTCCATGCACAAAAATCATAGTCATGCATCAAAATCAACAAAGTCCCAAATCTGTGGCCATTTTTGCATAAAAAATAAAAAATCTCAGTTTATTATTCCAGATATACACAACAAATAGTTAGGGGACTACTATCAACCCCACCTCCATGCACAAAAATCATAATCATGCATCAAAATACAAACTCTACCAAAAAAGCTAACAATCAGACAACAACCTTAACAAAAAGGTAACAACAAGCTAACAAACATACATCGTAAAGCAAAAACCCTACCACTAAAGCCTTCTTTTTTTTTTTTTTTCAATTTTCGAAAACATCAATCATCAAACAACTCATTTTCTAAACATATTATACAATAAATTTACAAAATCGCAATCAAACCAACAAATAGTCACACAAAACAAATTTTTTGTAGGGTTCGTCGATTGTTATCTGGAGTGAAATTTCGAAAAGCATATTCTTTGTAGTCTCAATCGACTGTTGCTGATTCGATTTGCAAATCCTTTGAAACCCTAACCCATGTGTATCTCTCTCTCTCTCTCTCTCTATCTCTCTCTTTATCTTTGAAAATCGTAATCAAACAATTGAAGAGACTGTAGCATGTAAGCAATATAAATATCTAGGGGTATTCTTGTCTTTTTCATAATTCCATGACATCCCGTCACTTTTGCACTTTAGTCAAAATCACAGGGTATTTATGAGTACATTTAGTAATGTCAGGAGGGTAATGTGAAAACGCGTGAAACCATACGGGGTAAAATGTAATTATCCCCAAAAAAATCAACCAAAAAAAAGATATTAAAATAATATTGCACCAATATATATTAATTAAAATATAATTTTTACTATTATAATATATCAAAAACACCAAGGGTATTTATGTAATTTTATATAGTTAATCTCATCATAGAAGGATAAAATAAATATGAATCATTGCTAGTTTGATTGTCATCAAACAAGTATAACTTTTTGTGGGAGCTGAATATCGGTGGATGCAGGGAAGCCGAATAAGTCTGACGATAATTAGGATATATATTCGACTCCGTCCTGTACGATCCCGAAGCCGAATAGACTAATCGGCCATAGAACCAGTTGAACAAAAAGCCAAGTGGAAATTAGCATATGGTAGAAGGGGCCGAATGAGCAATGACGCAATGGATTAAGAGTGGGCCCGACCCTAGGGCCCAAAAGCGAATATAAATAGAGGAACATCAACCAAAGAAAGGTATGTGAGAACAGACCCAAAAAAATAACTTAAGACTCAAGCAAACAAGAGACCTATACTAACTTGTCTATCGGAGTGCTAATTCCGGCACCCCCGACCGGAGTGTTAATCCCTTTTCAGGTGGCGATAAGAGGATCAGGGATGCCCTTCAGGATCCAAGAGTATTTCCAAACTTACTTCACCGCAGTTTTCTAAATTCCCTCACTAAATCCCACCACATTAATAATTTCCTCACTAACAAATCACATACTAACGATCTCATCCAATCTAACTCTAAAAATAAACGGGCCAAATACATGTTAATTGCTTCTTGGGAAATACTTTTGGTACACACTCTAGGGTCACACTCTAGGGTGTGTACCATATGCGAGTTATGCTATTTGTGAGTTTGAATATCACAAATGGCATAACTCAAGATATGAAATACCTTGATGCAAAATGTAAAATATTGCTATTAATTATATATGTATGTATAGAGTGGTTAATATAGCTAATCCTCTTAGTAAACTTATATCTAAAGTCAACTTATTTCAAAAAAATGAGTGTCCACACTATTTCAATCCAAAAAGCTTAATGTAAAACAATTATCATAGCGTATGAAATAGATTCTTGGAGAAACATCAGATCGAAAAAACCTTGAAAATTTAACAATTCAAGAAAATAGAGGTGTTGTTTACTTTGAAGAACCTAGATGAAAATCAACAAGTGATTTCTTACTAGATCTAGCTTTACAAGTAGCCTTAAAAAATAAAAAAATAAATAAAGATAAATCTATCATCGAAGAATATATTACACAAGAAAGTTTAGATGAAAAAATTATAGGATACATAATAATAAGTAATCTTATTTTCAATAAATCTTAATAAAAAATATCAAACAAAGAACACCAAAATCTAAATATGATTTCGGTAGATAATCTCTCCATTACTATAATAACGAAATCAATAGAAAGATATTATTTGGTAAGGAACTCTCAAAAAGAGTAGAAATAATAAAAAACATAACTAACGATTGAGTAAAAAACTAATGAAATTTTTAGAAAAACTATAGAAGTTACCCAACAAATTCATATGTTGAATTATTGTTCAATTTTTCAGTCCATCATCTTTACACTATTGATGCATTAGTTATTAGATGACACATGTGCTTCATATAGTTTGGCAAAACCCAGAGTATTACTGTAGACGCCCCATTTTTGACCGACCTTAAGACTCTGACATCATCGTTTGTGCATGCGATGATTGGGCATGTTTGTGCTTGTTTCGAGCGCCCGAAGTTCTCGGTTGAGTGCCTTGTCTTTGAGACTCTTAACACTTTGTGTTTTGGCCTTGGTTTTTGGGCCAAACCTTGTTACTTCTTGCCTGAGGGAGGGGAAGGATTGCCAGCCACTTGTGGCACTTGCCGGCCACTTTTCTCCCTTGTAGGCCACTTGGAGTGGTCGGCCGGCTAGTGGAGGTGGCCAGCCGGCCACCTTAACTAGCCAGCGGCCAATCTTTCTCCTTTTTAGACATTTTCAGATCTTTTGAGCCAGTTGTGGCTCATTGAACTCATCATCCATACAGGTGTATGGAGGGATGGATACAAGCTTTTAGTTTGTCAAGCAAGCTTTTGCTTGCTTGCTTTATATAAGGGGAGGTCCCTCCCCCTATTTGAGGGTTCAGATTTTTCAGGGCAAAAATCTCCCTCCCTCTCTAGAATTCTCACTCTCTCTCTATATTGTGCTATTTTGAGCTTTAAAATGTGTTTTCTTCACACATTTGCACTAAGACACCTAGTCAAACACCTTCACTTTGAGGTTGAGGTGCTTTGAAGCTTGATTAGAGGTCTTGGAATTGGTTTTGGCTCAGAATTGTTGTCATCTTGCTGCTGTCTTCAAGGGTAAGTCTCTTCCCCTTTTAAGCCTATTTTTGTATACTAGATTAGGCCACCTTTGCATGCTTGTTTTGGCGTAGTTGTCAACTACGAAAAACTCTGTTTTTAAGTGTTAAAAGTGGTTATTTGAGGCCCTGTGGGAGTTAGGGGTGTTTCACCCCTTTGTATGCCTTATTTGCTAAGCTTTTAGGCCATCCTTTAAATCTTTTGGAACTATCTCTTTTTGGCCTTTTAATCACTGAATTCCAGAGAAATTTCAGTGGTGGAAAAAAGGTTTTGAGGTCCCAAATAGGAGGGGGTGGTTCCATCTCCTCTTGTCTTGCTTACATGTCTTGTTGGCCTACCAAATGAGCATGCATTTCTTCTTCTTTTAAGCTGAGTTCAAACATGTTTTTGTGACTTTTTGGGCCTGTACTAACTCTATTTTAGGCTGGTTTAGTTATTGCTTGCATGCTTCTTACACTTGTAGTGTAATCTTGCTAATTAGCCTTGTATGCTTGATGCTTTAACCCACCATTTTAGCTTATTTTGGCTACACTCCAGATGCTTTTACTCATGTTTTAGCATGCTTAAACTCTGTTTAAAGTGGTCTTGGCCCTTTGAGGCTTGCTTTGTATAGCTATAGTGTAAAGGCCTTTGACTAGCTTTGAGTTTCAAAGTCCCTAGCATGCTTTGTGTGTGATGATTGCATGCCTTAGCCTCAGTTCTCACATGATTTCAGTGTATATAGCATAGTCACACTCTCACATATTCCACTCTTTCATAGCTTTTGTGAGTTGTGCCTTATGCCTTGTTTGTGAGCCAATGCTTGAGCATGATTTCATCGCCTCGTGAACTTCCTTTTCAGCATGTTTTGGCCTTTGTTTTCACATGATTGAGCTCTGTCCAGAGCTGGTTTGGCTGTTTAGGTCATGTATTGCATGCCTCTTGTGTGAATGCCTTAACTAGCTTTGAGTTTTAGGGCCTCTTGCATGCTATACTTGTGATGTTTGCATGATACATCATCATTTGGCATGTGATTTCAATGCTCATATCTCTGCCATACTCTCGTATATATCACTCTTTCAATGTGTTTGAGAGTTGAGCTTTGTATCTTACTTGCGAGCCATAAGTTGAGCAAGCATTTTCTTCCCTTTTATGCTACCATCTTAGCACTTTTTGGCCACTATTTTGGCATGCATGAGGTCTGTTTAGGGCTGGTTTGGTCCATGGAGCATTGTATTACATGTCTCTAGTGTTGTGCCCTTCACTAGTTTCATTATTTTAGTCCCTTAACATGTTATGCATGCGTTGTTTGCATGTTTGAGTCTTGTGTTTCATGCCATATCATGATTGAGCAGTTGCAACCTCTCCCATTTCTTCATTTTTCAATTTGCTTTGAGGTTGGTTTGGCCTTAAGGTTGTGTTTAAACATGAGGTAGGGTTAGTGCTCAAATGGCTTTAACCTCTTTTGAGGGTTCCTCCTAGTCGAAGGCATCATCCCTCTCATGCCTTAAACCCCCCCTCCCTTTTTGGTTGACCTCTCCTCGTTAGAGGACACTCACATTACACTTAACCGGTTAAAGAATGAATCGGTAATGTTAAAATGTGTAAACAAAATCAACCAAGTAAAACATGCCAAGATAACACATGTTGTTTGCATTGCATTGTGTTTGGATCGGACATTAATCCAAACACAAGAAATGTGAGACGTTTTATACTCCAAGTGATGAAACGTGTCACATTTCTTGGTCGCCGACCCTCTTGACCATGCATGATAGAGGTGGAGGCTTTTATGTGTTGTTTGTGCATTCACTAACATTGTGCGAGCTTGACTCTTCGGCCATCATGCATTGAGATGCGTGGTTGGTGGCTTGAGAGCCGAGTACTACGCTCCTTTGAGCTTGACAAATGATAAGGAGAGTAGTTGCACACACATTTCCTTGCAAATGCATTGCTGTGCCTTTGTTGTTCTCTGTTGCAGTAAAATTGAAATTCTGGAAGGAGAGGTGGCTGGGCGGGCACTTGCACTAGCCTACCGACCACTTGCACTGGTCGGCTGGCCAGTTGAGGTACCTTACCGACCAGTTGAGGTGGCCGGTCGACCACCTACAGCCAAATTGTCCAAAATCTTCCTGTTTTGGAGCAGGTGCAACCTGTTGTCTTGAGATCACCGCGAGTGCAAACAAATGCAACTCATGGCAAGGCAGTGCATTTCCGAGTGGAAGCGAATCGAGCATGCATCTCTCCCTCGCCCTCGAGGCCATTTTACTGCTTTACTTAGCTAGCTAATTTGCCGGTTTCGTAATGAATTAGTTAATGTGCTTAGCTAATTTAATTCGTCTTTGTAATATTCTAATTAGCTTAGTATAGCTAGTTTCAATTCGGTTTGTAATTAATTAGCTTAGCATAGTTAATTAGTTGATTTGTAATAAGTAGCTTCGCTTAGCTCTTATTTATTCGGACCCTCCTACGAGAGGGTGTATTGTTGTAACAAGTGTGCATGTGTGTGTGCATGTCTTCCAATCCCATTTCTTTCTCCCTTTTACTTATCAGCTTTTGATGGTTAGTTTAGGGCATATTTAAATTAGCATACCTTATGCTTTGCATGTGTGCATCATTCATTTGTCTTGCATGCACCGGGCTAGGCGCAGTATTCAAACTGCATTGTATTTCAATACACTTTCTTGAATACATGTTCCAAAGCATGTTATCAAGTGTTGCATTCATATGCCATCTTAGATAGCCGAGCCTATTAGTTGCATTATTGCATGCGTTGCATTAGGCATCTTCGACATAGCTAGGATCATGCATGATTTCTAACTAGTTTTCTGTTTTGGTTCGGAGTACACTGTAAGTGTTTACGCTTTAGCATACTTGCATGAGTGTGAGTGTTGCCATGTTTAACTACATGAATACTGGTGGGTGAAGGCTTTATTGGTTGAATTGGAACAATTCATCAAATGTGAGTTTTAAGCCCACTTTGCGTAGTGGCAAATCATATTGTTTTAAGCCCACTTGAGGGTGGCAAATCCGCGTTTTAGCCTACTTGCGAGTAGCACTTCCAAATCATTTTTGAAAAACGAACATGAGATGTTTTGTTCCAAATTGAGTGATTTAGTCTATACTTGTATGCTGTGCACATCACATAGTAAGCTAGCTAAATAACCGGAACAAGAATGCATGTATTTATAAAACAACATATCATGTTTAGTAGAGGCCGATCCTTTGATCGAGCGAGCGGGGGTGCTCATTTCCGGACCTTCCCCTCTCGTACCCAAGTTCCCGAGCTGAGGCAACTTTGGTGATGACGGACACGTGGCCTTAGGCACGAGTCCGGGTTTCCTAAATTTCCCAAAACAAAATATTTAGGTGGTGACTTTGTAATCTGGCAAAGCAGTCCATGTTTGGCGTTTTTTGATTCAAAATGGATTTTTCAAAACCAATTGCTGGATTTGGACTCTTTGGTGATTTATCAATCTTACATTGCACTTTGTGAGATTAGATTCAGAACCGTGACAGGAGTCCGAACTGTAGTAGCTAGAACCCAATTCGCGCCCTCTCCGAAAGGGGGGCCCGCGGAGAGAGTTCGGGCGGTCTACAATTACCTTAAGACAAATGAGTTTTATCTTAAAATCCAATTATATTAAAATTGACAGATGGTCAATTTGTAACAATGGAATATGAAAGTTATAATATTCCTGTTATTCAAAAACAATTTATCATGGAGCGAATAATTCAATTCCCATTCTCAGATGATGATTTTTTAGTTGGATGTACATTTTTGAAACAAGAAGAAAATCGACCTTTTCTTCAATATCAATCACATATTGCTATTAATATTAGGGGTGGGTATTAACCCGTTGGCTCGCCTAGCCTACCTGGTCCAGCTCTGCTCAATTTTTCTAAGTCTTGAGAAGGTTATTTTAGTCCATAAGGCTAGGCTGGCTAACATTTTTAGCCTGAAATATTAATGGGCTGGGCTGGGCTAGGCTTGGGGTTTATACTTTCAACCTAGCCCGACCTGTTATTAAATTATTTATTTATTTCTTTATAATACATTAAAATATATATTTTTTTGTTGGGATTTAGATTTCTTCTTTGTTGATTTTATTGAAAGTCACATTTGTGGTGATATGTGATTGAATTTATTTAAGGAATCCTTCAATTTGTACATAAAATCTTTCAATTTATAATGATGTTAATATGTGATTGAATTTAATTATGGAACATTTTAATCTTTTTTAACATATAGCCTTATGGGTGGATTTGGGATTTATAATTATTTTTTGGACTGGACTTGGGAAGATACAAGGCCCAAAATTAGGGCCGGGACGGGCTTGGATAGACACAACGAATGAGAACCCCGTATTTTCATACATCGATTTATTTCAATGATTACACTGTATTAGAGTTTTACTTAAATCAATTATAAAGTTACATTATATCAAGTCACTTTAATAGTAGCAATTGTAAAATTAAGGTTGTATGGTTAGTAGCAAATTGGACACTGTCTAGTTAATTATTCATATGAAAAAAAATTAGAGTGGACCTATTATTGCAAATATTAAAGAGAATAAGGATTATGCAACTTAATTTAGAATTGAGGAAGTCTTGCATGGCTACATATTGAGACAAGTGGACCAATAAAAATAAAATAAAATAATAATAACAAAATTTTAGACAACTAAACTAGTTAAAAGTTAGTTAGGAATAAACTTTTTAGTTAAGGTGTTAGATATATACATATATATATATATATATATACAATAAATAAATAAATCTATATTGTCTTGTCATGTAGGGCTTACCACCAGTTTATGAGTTGTCCTATCACTTGGAGGAAGGAAGGAAAGCTTAAAATATGCAAGTTTAACTAAGAAGATTGTTTTTTTCATGAGGATGATTGACACTCAACCATTCTCTTACAAGATGAGAAGATTTTCTTGATTTTCTTAACATATAAATATATACATTCAAGGTTTAGGATTTTGTTGATAAAAATGAATGATTGTGACAATCCCGATCCGTAATTAACTACTAATCCATAATTAAGAATTCCCAACAAGTATTTAAGATGAAATTGTGAGCTAATTGGGCATATTATGTGTTATTTGTGTTTCTATCTGTTTGTTGTGGAAATATCTGTTTGAAATTTTGTTTTGATATGAAAATTGAAGGCCTTATCGGCATCCAAGCATGAAATTGACTAAATCAATGTGTTGTTTGGGATTTTCAGAATTTTACGGTAAGTTTAATTAGAAATTAATTCGGAATCAAATGATTAGAATAAATTAATTGATTCGATTTAGATTAATTAGTTTAATGGCACTTAATTAGCATAATCTAAATGAGCCTATATAAGGCTAATATAACTTCAAGACTTCACATTTTCTTTACCATCTTTGATGTCAAAATGTGAGAGAGAGATAGAGGAGGAGAGGAAAAGGTTGAGATCAAAGAAGAGAAAAAGAAGAATTGCCAAAGGATTGAAAAGAATTGGAGGAATTATTCAAGAAATTGCTAGAATTCAAGGAATTAAGGACTCTAGGCAAGAATTTAACTCTCACAATATAAGCTTAAATTAATTTTCATGTGAATTAAAGAGAATTTAGGAATTAACTACATGAATTGGACTAAGGATGATGGAGTAGTAGACAATTCATGTATGCATGCATATTTTATCACATTTTCAGATCATTTTCCAAGAAATCTCACATGCATGTAATTATTTAAGCTTTGTTTTGGAAATTCATTATGTTTCATACCATTTTATCCTAAATGTTCATGTTTTGGAAGTTGAGAATTTGTGCAGACGCGCCCGCGGAGGGGGGCCTTATGCTACTACAGTTCGGACTCGCGATTTTGTTGTCACGGTTCTTAATCTGAACCAAAGAGTCCAAATCTGGCAAATCGTTTTGAGAAACAGATTTTTTTGAAAAAGTAGTGCCAAACATGGACTGCTTTGCCAGATACAGAGTCGCCACCTAAATATTTTAAAATGGGGAAATTTAGGAAACCCTGACTCGGTGCCGAAGGCCACATGTCCGTCATCACCGGAGTTGTCTCGGCTCGGGAGCTTGGGTACGATCGGGGAAGGTCAGCTATGAGCACCCCCTTTCGCCCGGTACGAAGACCGGCCTCTACTAACTGTGATATCCAATTTTGAAAATGTTATGTGTTCTTATTCCATTTATTAGCCTAGAATTACTATGTTATGCGCGCAGCAAACAAGTATAGACTAGATTGCCTAATTTGGAAAAAATTGTAAGTAAACACAATAATTACATATCTGCCACGGTGCAGGAGAATCCGTATAGGTGATCGAGTGTTCGAACCGTAACGGAAGAGAAATTTTAAATCAACATCACAATTACATATCTGTCATCATGCAATAAGGTCTAAATAAGTGTCCGAGTGTTCGGACCCTACAACAAAAGAAATTATATGTAAAGACCATAATTACATACCTGCCATCATGCAAGAGGGTCCAAATAAGTGTCCGAGTGTTCGAACCCAAATGCATGAGAAATTATAAGTAAACATCATAATTTCATATCTGCCATCATACAATAGGGTCCAAATAAGTGTCTGAGTGTTTGAACCCTAATGCACGAGAAA